>JAKOOJ010000016.1:16430155-16497655 GCA_022577455.1 Arizona elegans
ATTTTATTTTTTATAATTTTAATTTGATTTATATGCCGCCCTTCTCTGGAGACTCAGGGCGGCTTACAATGCGCTAAGCAATAGCCTTCATTCTTTTGTATATTTATACAAAGTCAGCTTATTGCCCCCACAAACTGGGTCCTCAATTTACCTATCTTAGAAAGGATGGAAGGCTGAGTCAACCTTGAGCCTGTGAGATTCGAACCTGCAGTAATTGCAGGCAGCTGGTCTTAATAACAGGGTGCTTTAGACCACTGTGCTACCAAGGCCCCCCCCCTCTCTCTCTATCTCTCTCTCTCTCTCTCTCTCTCCCCCACCCCCCCCCTCTCTCTCTCTCTTTTTTTTTCCAGTGAGAGGGCTGCTTGGAGAGTAAATAGCTGGTGCATTTATGGAACGGGTGGTGGGTGAGATTTTAAACATTTGGCCCGTGAGGCTTTCTCTTCAGCCGCTGCCAACACTGTTTCCCAGCCATGGGAATTGGGCAGTTTTGGTTGGCAGCCCTCGGGATATTTCACTCTGAAGTTTTTTGGGTGGTGACAGGCTGAAGGCTTCATCACTGCAGCCTTCTGTGTAAGCTGACATTCAGCAGATCTGTTTTCTGACATTAGGAAGACTGGCTCTCTGTAGGCATGCAAGAATATTCTCCTTTTCTTTCCCTCCAGCAACCACCCTGACTAGGTGGCTCAGTGGCTAAGACACTGAGCTGGTCAATCAGAAAGGGTGGCAGTGTGGCGGTTCGAATCCCTAGTACAGGTCTCCTGTGTGAGCAGGGGGTTGGACTAGATGACCTCCAAGGTTCTTCCAACCAGGGGTGAAATCCAGCAGGCTCTGACAGGTTCTGGAGAACCGATAGTGGAAATTTTGAGTAGTTTGGAGAACCGACAAATGCCACCTTTGGTTGGCCCCAGAGTGGGGTGGGAATGGAGATTTTGCAAAATTTTGCAATTTTTATATAAAGCACCACACAGAGCAAACAAAGAGTACAGTCACCATGTGCTTTACTGCTTAACTATACAACTGTTAACAGGAAACCGGAAATCCTTCTATTCCCTACTATCCTGTCAGAGCTGAAGAAGCTTCTTGGATGAGAAGCAAAACATCTTCCAGGAAAAAACAAGAAAGTCCAGTTGCCTCCTGAAAAAAAAACACCTACCTTTGAGTCAAGCAACAGTCCAATATTTGAAAACATCCGCTGAATCAGATAAATGTCATTCCAAGCAGTCAAAAAAACAACCAAGCAATGAAAATGGAATGCCCGGAATTATTTCTGTTTATTGGGTTTCCCCACCTGTTGTAGTTTCCTGGACTGCTGGGTTTAAATGGACAACGGAGAGAAAGTGTGACATTGACACAGAAGCGGTGCTGATGGAAGTGGACAAGCAAGAAGGATGCAAGAGCCTTCAAAAACAACAACAACAAACAAATCATGGAGTATTGAACCCATTGCAATAAACGAAAAAAAAGACACAAAATTCTCCTGCGAAGTGTCTGCAGACACTTTTCATCCTTAAAAACAATCCAGCCAAGAAAGTCTTTCACAAGTGCCTCCAACCAACTCTCTTGTAGTCTAAAGTTGGGCACAATATCTCCCATTAGTCAAGTCTCACCTCTGTGATATTTATAGGTCCTACATTTGCCACGCTTTCTGTTTTATACTTTTAGACTGCTCAGCAAGGCTCGGCTCTCCGGGCAGCAGATAAATTCAAGGCACGTTATAAACAAGATAACACAATCCAAGCACCAGAAAAAGGGCGCAAGGTGAATAAAACCGCGAGTGCAACAAACTACTACAGAGGACGGGATCACAACTTCAGCAATCCAATCGTACGAAGCGCCCGAAGATTCTGTTCCGTTGAGGGCTCCTTGGTTGCTCTCTGAGCTTGCTTGTTTTCTTGCAGACGTTTCCTTACCCTAAGTAGGTAACATCATCAGGGTGCTAGTAAGGAGTGGGGTTAGCTGTCAGTTTTATAGTCTGGTGGCTTCTATTCTGTTCCGTTGTTTTGGAAGCCATGCAAAACTCAAAAGACATCCCTCAATACTATGCGGGTGGCATTTTGATCTAATAAAATGCTACTGGGACACTCGTACAGAATTCTAGGGAGGTAGTCCTTGACTTACAACCATTCATTTAGTGGAAGTTACTACGGCACTGAAAAAAGGGACTTATGACCGGTTTTCACACTTATGACCGTTGCAGCATCCCCAGGGTCACATGATCAAAATTCAGATTCTATCTACTGCTGTCTGTCTATCTACCTGTCTGTCTATCTACCTACCTACCTATCTCTCTATCACCTCTCTCTCTCTGTCCTATCTATCTATCTATCTATCTATCTATCTATCTATCTATCTTCCATCTTACCTACCTACCCATCTCTCTCTATCATCTCTCTCTCTCATCCATCCATCTACCTACCTACCTACCTCTCTATCATCTCTCTCTCTGTCCTATCTATCTATCTATCTATCTATCAATCTATCTATCTATCTTCCATCCTACCTACCTACCCATCTCTCTATCATCTCTCTCTCATCCATCCATCTACCTACCTACCTACCTCTCTATCATCTCTCTCTGTGTCTTATCTATCTATCTATCATCTATCTATCTATCTATCTATCTATCTATCTATCTATCTATCTATCATCCATCCTACCTACCTACCTACCTATCTCTCTCTCTCCCATCCATCTACCTACCTACCTTTCTATCATCTATCTATCTTCTATCTATCTATCTATCTATCTATCTATCTATCTATCTATCTATCTATCATCCATCCATCCATCCATCCATCCATCCATCCATCCATCCATCTATCATGAGGATGTGACAACATTCCTAGGGGTGAAAAACAGTCATAAATCACATCTAATGTATAAAAGAAGCCTTAATATCACTGATCTCCTTTCAAGAGAAAAAGGAAATACTGGAAAAGCATTTCTATCATCTGGGAAAATATTCCTATTATCTAATGGACATAAACAATGTCCAGTAATAGCTGGTTTGGGGCTGGCTTAGACTAACAATTAAGTGCTGCACTTAGGATACAACGTATAGGCAGAGGTCCAGAGCCCTACTTAAGAAGATTAGAAGAAATTCCAATGAAAACATAACTTGCTACTACTGGAATAAATGAGGTAATAGACATTAGCCTCCAAACAGGGGAAATGAAGAATAATAGTCTGAGATCTACAATTGTTATCGAACTGCAAGCACTGATCACTTGCCGCTCCTTCCCATGAGGACCTGATTCAACCAAATCTTAAAGGTAAAGGTTCCCCTCGCACGTATGTGCTATTCATTCCCGACTTTAGGAGGCGGCACTTATCTCCGTTTCAAAGCCGAAGAGCCAGCTCTGTCCGAAGACGTCTCCGTGGTCATGTGGCCAGCATGACTAAATGCCAATGGCGCACGGGTTATTTTTCCACCAAAGGTGGTCCCTATTTTTCTACTTGCATTTTTTAATGTGCTTTTGAACTGCTAGGTTGGCAGAAGCTGGGACAAGTCACGGGAGCTCACCCTGTTATGGGACACTAAGGATTCGAACCGCTGACCTGCCAACCTTTCCATCGACAAGCTCAGCATCTTAGCCACTGAGCCACCACGTCCCTCAACCAAATCTTGTACCAGATCGCAAATTCTAACAGGGAGGTGTTGTGCCATTTTAAGCAAAACAACCTGCTGCATTTCTGGTTTTCCCTTCCCCACCCCTCCCGTCAACGCAACTCTCTCCTCTCCGTTCCGGAAGCTTCTCTTGTGGCTCTGAGGGCTCCTGAAATCTTTTCATGCTATTTTCTCCCCAAGTGTACACAATTCAAATGTAAATGAGTATGCAACTAATTACCATGTAGCTTTAATACTTGTTTATCATGTTAACGGCTTTGGAATCACACTTACAAAATGCATAGGAAAGGGTCTTGCCTGTGAACTGGGGATAATTATAACAATGAAATAGGGTGTAATTATTAAGGCTGCCTATAATTAGGGCTAAAAAAATTTGCATTCAAACGGGTATTTAGAGACTAATTTGCAATCCATAAGCGAAGGCACTGGCAAAATATCAATCCTTATCCGATAATATTGGTTTACCATAGATCGGTAATTCTCAATCACGTTCCTTGAAGGTTTTGAGTTCCTCCGAGCCTCCCTGGGTCTGAAATGATGGAGGGATTCTGAAGAGGAAGGGAGCCGTGCATGAGAATGGAAAGATAAACAAGAAAAAGAAGAAGAAAAGTAAAATATGTTCTAGAAAAGAAGGAGGTTTGTCTTCGTAGGTCAGTGATGGCTAACCTTTTTGCCATCGCGTGCCAAAAGCTGGGAGAGTGCGGGGTGACGGCGCGCGTGTGTGCCCACACCCATAATTCTATACGCCCTGCCCCCCCCCACGCATGCGTGCACGACCCCCCCATGCTCCCCTGCTTTTGGCATGTGTTGGCATGGTGGGTATGATAGGCCCGTTTTTTTGCCCTCCCCAGGCTCCAGAGGCTTTCTAGGAGTCTGGGGAGGGCAAAAACAGCCTTCCCCACCTCCCTGGAGGCCCTCCAGAGGCTGGAAACAGCCCGTTTGCTGACTTCCGTTGGGCTCAGAAGGCCCAAAAATCAGCTGGCCAGCATGTACATGCCTGCTGGAGCTGAGCTAGGGCAACGCTCGCGTACCCACCAATATGGCTACGTGTGCCACCATAGGTTCGCCATCACAGTTGTAGGTTAATTAAAGAAAACCCATCTTCTACTTAGAATACAAGAACATAAACTGGGCTTTACTTACTGGATTAGACCCCTAGCCCCTAGAGTCCTGCATCTGTTCTTCTGATGGCCAACTAAGTAGACCAACTAATTTCCAGGAGATGGTCTTCAGATAGAGTCACACTGCATATCAAGGCTAAAAAGCTAATTGCAAGAAAAGCTGATCTTAATCAGGGTTGGTATTTATTTTCTTTTTTATTTATTTATTTTAATTTGATTTATATGTCGCCCTTCTCCAGAGACTCAGGGCGGTTTACAATGCATTAAGCAATAGCCTTCATACTTTTGTATATTTATACAAAGTCAGCTTATTGCCCCCACAATCTGGATCCTCATTTCACCTACCTTAGAAAGGATGGAAGGCTGAATCAACCTTGAGCCTTGGAAAGATTCGAACCAGCAGTAAATTGCAGGCAGCTGTGTTAATAACAGGGTGCGTAGACCACTGTACCATCAAGGTATTCGCTTACCTTCGCTACCGGTTCGCAAATGTGAGCTTCGTGTATGCTCAGGGCCTTCCGCGTATATGCGCAGAGCATCAAAACCCAGATAGAAACAGCTGAATACCACCACTGATCTTAATGAACCGAGGTGGCGCAGTGGTTAGGGTGCAGTACTGCAGCTACTTCAGCTGACTGCTAGTTCAGCAGATCAGCGGATCAAATCTCACCGGCTCAAGGTTGACTCAGCCTTCCATCCTTCCGAGGTGGGTAAAATGAGGACCCAGATTGTTGGGGGGCAATATGCTATTTAGGATACTGTCTTTGGTGTAAGCCGCCGAGAGTCCTCAGAGAGTGGGCGGCATAGAAATATGACTAATAAATAATAAATAAATAATGTTTTACTGTTTCAGATATTTTTTCCTCTTCCGCTTCCTCTGTATTAGAGTGAGTTATGTGTTGTTAAGCCCTGACAAGCCATGAGATTTTTGTTTTGTTTTGTTTTGGCAAATGTTTCCATGCTATCAATCGTTCCCTCCTTTCTTGTTTCCCTTTTCCTTTTTTTCAAAAACAAGCAAGCACTTTAAAAAAAAAATCAAGATTACAAAAAAAAAAAAAAGAATCTGGCTTAGTTTGCAGTAACATGCTGAGGTTTATTTTTCAATAGCTTTTGGTTAATAATAATAATAATAATAATAATAATAATAATAATGCATCCAAAACATTTAAAGCATCACTTGAAAACCATCCAAGAATTGACAAAATCGCCATCGGTCAATTGCAAAAGGCAGCTTTACTTGAAACAGCTTACGTTTTCCAATGTTACCATTGACACCATCAATCAACAACATCTGTCTATCCCAGCTCCTTGGGAAGGACTCCAATAGGTGGACGAAAATGCCAATTCCAGTCTAAACATCTGGTTGACTTGGAACCAACCATAACAACAATGAGTGGGTTAAGATCTTATGGGACTTTAAGATCCAGACAGACAGGCTTCTCGTTTACAGCTTGTCTGATGTAACAGTTATTGAAAAGAAGGAAGTAGTCCAGGGGTGAAATCTAAAGTTTGTTACTACCGGTTTTGTGGGCGTGGCTTGGTGGTGGTGCGGTAATGTGACTGGGTGGGCATGGCCAACTTTTTTTTTTTAAACTTTTAAAAGCCTTTTTTCTACAACCTTAAGAGGTTGCAGAAAAAAATGCTTTTAGAAGCCTCTGATGATCAGGCGATTCAGCTGGGATCGCCAGAGGCTTTTAAAGGCATTTTTTCCCCCTACAACCTCTTTGGCAGAAGAGGTTGCAGAAAAAAATGCTTTTAGAAGCCTCTGACAATCCCAGCTGAGCCGCGTAATCATCAGAGGCTTTTTAAAAAACTTTTAAAAGCATTTTTTTCGGCTGAAGAGGTTGTAGAAAAAATGCTTTTAAAAATTAAAAAAATAGCCTCTGATGATCTCGCGGCTCAGCTGGGCATGGGGTGGGGGGCAGGGTTTTTTGCATCCGCCACCATCACTACTGGATCGGGCGATCCGGTCCGAACTGGGAGTATTTCACCCCTGAAGAAGTCCTATTGTAGATTACTCGCACTTAACAACAGCTGCAATAATCGTCCCAAAGATGCTTTTTCAAGATGAAACTGAACTTTCTGGTTTTTCTTTGAAGACATTTCATTTCTCATCCAAGTAGCTTCTTCAACTCTGGCTGGATGATGGGGAATGGAAGGATTTATACTCCTTGTGGACAGCTGGTCATTTGCAGGACCGCTAGTTTGAAAGAGGGGCCAAAGAGGCATCTCTGTCAAAATTGAACAGCCCTGTCTCAACAGTGGGTGAGGGATACGACATCATCTATCTCTGGTTTACAACACAGTCCTTTCAACAGTTCCAAGAAGGATCCACACAGATTTGCACTATTCAGGTGACCCTGAGGACACAGGTAAAGCTCCAAGTGGCCTCAACAACTAAAAGGATGCAAATGACCAGCTGTCCGCAAGGAGTATAAATCCTTCCAGTCCCCACCATCCAACCAGAGCTGATGAAGCTTCTTGCAGGAGAAGCAAAATGTCTTCAAAGAAAAATCAGAAACTCCAGGTTCGTCTTGAAAAAGCCTCTTTGGAACAACCATGACTTGGATGACTGAGAATCTCCATAGACATACCATACAATAATCTCATACCAAAAGACCTGGAAAAGCTCTTGAAGACAATAAGATCTCAACTCAATTTGGATTACTTGGAACAGCACATATATGTTACAATCATATCTGTAACTATCCTAGATCATTGGGAAGAATCTAATAATCAGAAGCACCAGATCCAATCATAATTATCTGGGAGCTTGTAGATAAATAGCAGGAAAAATAATAATAGAAAATATAGGACCTCTGAGTAGGAGACGCGGTGGTTCAGTGGCTAAGAAGCTGAGCTTGTCGATCGAAAGGTCGGCAGTTCAGCGGTTTGAATCCCTAGTGCCGCGTAATGGGGTGAGCTCCCATGACTTGTCCCAGCTTCTGCCAACCTAGCAGTTGGAAAGCACGTAAAAAACACAAGTAGAAAAATAAGGACCACCTTTGGTGGGAAGGTAACAGCATTCCGTGCACCTTTGACGTTGAGTCATGCCAGCCACATGACCACGGAGACGTCTTCGGACAGCGCTGGCTCTTCGGCTTTGAAATAGAGATGAGCACTGCCCCCTAGAGACAGGAACGACTAGCACAGATTGAGAGGGGAACCTTTACCTTTTAAGGACCTCTGATGAGGATTTAAAACTCTCTGTCTGTCTGGCTGCGTGCATAAAACCAGCTGATTTCTTGCCTAAGAACAGTCTTATCTTACGGTCTTAGTCAGATGGCATGTTAAATTCTGGTTGATAGTGCTGAGCTGCTTGGTTGTTCCCAATGGCTAAATAAAGGGGAGTGGTTAAATAAACCTGGACTGTTCTCTCCATGGTTTATTTAGTTTTATGTGCAGACTGGGAACTCTGGCTTGTTTCCCTCCTAACAAATCCTCAGCCAAGAACGCACCATTAGCCAAGAGCAAGGCTGAGTAATCAGGTTGCACATAAAACTGAACAAACTATGGCTGGAGCTATCCAAGTTTGCTTAGTTGTTTCCCTTTGTAGGCAGATAGAAGATGCCAAGGCAGAATCGCATCAAAGCAACAGCCTGCTCAACCACAAGGAAGCAAACAGATTAATAAAGTTGGAATTCCTATAAGGTCCCATTCTAAAATGCTGAAATTTCTCTTGATGACTTTGCAGCAAGGACTGGGACAGACTGTGTGCCACCCTAGTATTGAATAAGATTTTTTTGTGAGTCAGTGTCTGTCTGTCTGTCTCTGTCTCTCTGTCTGTCTGTCTGTCTGTCTGTCTGTCTGTCTCTCTCTCTCTCTCTCTCTCTCTATCTCCTACCTACCTACCTACGTCTCTCTCTGTATATGTGTGTGTGTGTGTGTGTGTGTACAGTTAATATTTCCCGTATAATTGTGAACATATCCCTAAAAGGGTAGAAGTGACGTTTCGACAGAATCTCATCTGCCATCATCAGGCTTATGTGAAGGGTCTTTTGCTGTAACTTTTGCTGTAACCCTTCACATAAGGCTGATGATGGCAGATGAGATTCTGTCGAAACGTCACTTCTACCCTTTTAGGGATATGTTCACAATTACACGGGAAGAAACCCGAAACATTAACTGTACACACATATATACTCGTGAAAACTTACACACACACACACACACACACACACACACACACATATATATCCTACCTACCTACGTTCTCTGTCTCTCTCTGTCTCTGTCTCTCTCTATCTCCTACCTACCCACCTACGTCTCTCTATGTATGTATGTATGTATGTATCATCTATCTATCTATCTATCTATGTTTTTCTTCTAGCCAGGTTTTCCCTACGTAGCCAAGGTTTTTTTTGTAGCTCCAGCTCAGTAGAATCTCATCTACTCGGTTCTGGGCTTTTTTCCTTTCTAACACCTAGCAAGCTCTGACTGCTAGGTGTTAGAAAGGAAAAAAGCCCAGAACCGAGTAGATGAGATTCTACTGAGCTGGAGCTACAAAAAAAACCTTGGCTACGTAGGGAAAACCTGGCTAGAAGAAAAACACACATAGACCCTACGAAGAAGTAAGAAAATTGATACTATCTATCTATCTATCTATCTATCTATCTATCTATCTATCTATCTATCATCTATCTATCTATCTGCACCTATCTATATCTATCTATCTATCTATCTATCTATCTATCTATCTATCTATCTATCTATCATCTATCTATCTATCTGCACCTATCTATATCTATCTATCTATCTATCTATCTATCTATCTATCTATCTATCTATCATCTATCTATCTATCTGCACCTATCTATATCTATCTATCTAGCTGCATCTATCTCTATCTATCTATCTATCTATCTATCTATCTATCTATCTATCATCTATCTGCATTTATCTATCTGCATATCTACCTATCTATCTATCTATCTATCCATCCATCCATCCATCCCACCAAGAGCTGTGGTGGTGCAGTAGTTAGAATGAAGTTTGATCCTGACCAACTCAACTCAAGGGTGATTCAACCTTTCCTCCTTTCCAGGTTGGTAAAATGAAGGTAAAATGAAGAGCCTTGGTAGTACAGGGGTTTAAGGCACCCTGTTATTAAGCTGGTTATTAAGACCAGCTGCCTGCAATTACTGCAGGGTTCGAATCTCGCCAAGGCTCAAGGTTGACTCAGCCTTCCATCCTTTCTAAGGTAGGTGAAATGAGGACCCAGTTTGTGGGGGCAATAAGCTGACTTTGTATAAATATACAAAAGGATGAAGGCTATTGCTGAGCACATTGTAAGCCGCCCTGAGTCTTCGGAGAAGGGCGGCATATAAATCAAAATTAAAAAAAAAAAAAAAAAGGAGCAGGATGATGACTTTGCAAACCACTGAAGCGGTATATAAGTCTATTGCTACTGTTATCCATCTATCCATCTTCCATCATCTATCTGTCTCCATCCATCCATCCATCCATCCATCCATCCATCCATCTATCCATCCATCCCTTCTGCTGCTACTCTGTTGCTGCCAGGATACTGGGTTAAGTTGGATCACTTTGCTGGTCTACTTACAGATGAATGCTTCATCTTAGACTTATTCCCCATACATCTCTTTTTGTCTTGTTTATTGCTTTTAATTACTCTATTTTTTAGGAAGGAAGGAGTGAAGGAAGGAAGGGAGAAAGACAATGGAAGGTCTCCTGGGGCTAGGAAATTCAAAACGATATGTGACAGAACTCGGGAAGATGGCAAAATATTCCAAGTATTTAGAACTGGAAGTCGATAACTACCAAACTTTTGAGATCCTCTAATCTATGGCAATGTTGGCAACGTCTGAGGAAGCGGTTATTCAAACCCTGATCTTGGCAACTTGGTTGGGCCTTCTCATTATAGAACTATCAGGCTGCTTCAATGTTTTAATGTTGCCAATTGTGCAAGATGCATATTGTAATTCAGACCTTTGGTTCCCTCTGAGGTTTTCCTACAGCGTGTTGCATATCATTTTACAGTATACTATCCTCCTCCTCCTTCTCCTCCCCCCTCCTTCCTCCCCCTCCTCCTCCTCCTTCCTCCTTCCTCCTCCTCCTCCTTTTAATGGCATGAACCATTAACTCAAATCCTTTTCCTCCTTGGGAATGAATGAAGGAGCCAGTACAATGTTCTCAGTTAATTGTGAATGAGTCTCTTTCCTTCCTCCCTTCACAAATTAACCCCAAAACCATTATCCTATTTAGCTTCTCTTAAATCCCCTTTGGAAGCAGTAAGACCAATCTTCAATCTGTCACCAGGGACTTGATCCAAGTTTCCTGCTCATCTCTCCTAATCTCTGTCCCCTTAGAGAACGCAAACACGGGGCCTCACCATTGCTGCCTTGTGGGCAAAGGCTTGCAATAAAAGTAGCCATTTGTCTTCCTAAGCCCTGGATTCACCCACCCACACAAACCATGTAATTCACCACCTACCAGCTACGAGGTTCACACATCCCTTAAAAACAAGGCACAGGAGCATGAATATCGACAGTCAAAATCACATGCAAACACTCTGCTAAATCTAATGTAACCAATTTTTTTTTAAAAAAATTGATTTATATGCCCCCCTTCTCCGGCGACTCAGGGCGGCTTACAATGCGTTAAGTAATAGCCTTCATATTTTTTGTATATTTATACAAAGTCAGCTTATTTCCCCCACAAACTGGATCCTCATTTAACCTACCTTAGAAAGGATGGAAGGCTGAGTCAACCTTGAGCCTGGTGAGATTCGAACGTACAGTAATTGCAGACAGCTGGTGTTAATCAGAATGCTTTTAGTCTGCTGAGCTACCAGGCCCCTGGTAGCTTTGACTTTCTGCTCCATCTGAAATGATGCCTACGGAGGGTGGGGGTGGGGGGAGAGTATATATTATCTAGCAGGGGTGAAATGCTCCTGGTTCGGACCGGATCGCCCGATCTGGTAGCGATGGAGGCGGGTGGTTCGGAGAACCGGTAGCAAAAATCCCCGCCCCTCTTCCCCATGCCCAGCTGAGCCACACAATCATCAGAGGCTTTTTTTAAAAAAAATAATAAAATTCTTTTTAAAAATTATTTAATTATTATTAAATTATTTTTAAAAGCATTTTTTCTACAACCTCTTCAGCCGAAAAAATGCTTTTAATAGTGTAAAAAAAAAAATCGCACAAAAAAAAATGTTTTTAAAAGGCAGTCAGAGCCTTTTAAAAGCATTTTTTCTACAACCTCTTCGGCCGAAGAGGGCCAGGCAGGAGATGGATTTGGGGATTCTCTGAACTGCACAGAATCTTAGCTAGAAGTTCTCCTGAACCGCTGCGAACCCCCAGAAGCCCACTCCCCGTTTAAGCTACCATGTTTCCCTGATAATAAGACCCTGTCTTATATTTATTTGAACCCGAAATAAGCACTTGGCCTTATTTTCAGGGAAGCCTTATTATTTTGGGGCGCGTGGAGCAAGATGGGGCTCCTCTTGCCGTCTTACCTGATTTCCAGCTCTGTGTTTTCAATATTTTCAGGGAGGGCTTATTTTCAGAGGGAAGCTTATTTTAGCGCATGCACTCAAAAGTCCGACTGGGCTTATTATCAGGGGATGTCTTATTTTCGGGGAAACAGGGTACAATCTAGATCTGTTTAGCTTTTCCTTCATTTGAGAAGTTTTGGGGAATTGGGGGGAATTCAAGGTTGCACATCTACCTCCCACTTACTTGAAGAAAGCCAGAACGAAGTCTATAAAGACTCCGAGGCTTTAAGAAACTGCACTGTTTTGTATAGCTGCTTGAAGAGCGTCCGTGGGAGTTACAACAAGGAAAATAGATTTAACGTAAGAGACATTTCTGTTGCTGTTGTGGAAATGACTTTATGCTTAGATCCCATTACACTGATGTCTGCTTTTGGTTGTGGCGTTTTGGAGGCAATAAAAATGCCACCCCATCTCAACACAAGAAAAAGAATCGCAAAGAATTTCCAGCGTAGACTTGAAGTCAGTTAAGCAAAGTGATGACACAAACGCCAGAGGTGTTGGCAGAAACCTATTGCTGCGCCTTGGTGATGACAAGCCTATTACTTGCACTTTCTACAAATCAAGAAGAGGGGAGATGTTTTTCCAAATGAAGGTTTGTCAGCTGGAAGCGTTTTTGAACACGTACGCACACACACATGTACACATAAACACATACAGAGAGCAAACCTGGCACCTTCGCAACATTTAAAAGAAATAATGAGGACATTGAGAAGAAGTGACAGGTTTTCTAAGCATAGCAACGTACGGTGCTGTCTTTACATCCAGCCAGATGTTTGGTCTATCTACTCTCTCTAACTTTCAGACACAAGTCTTTCGCGTTTCCTGCTTGAGCTCAATATCTTCCATGGGCAAAGCATTCTGCATCTTATTGGGTTATAGCCAGTGATGGGATTCAAGTAAACTAACAACCGGTTCTCTGCCCTAATGATTTCTTCCAACAACGAGTTTGCCGAACTGCTCAGAAAGTTAACAACCGGTTCTCCCGAACTGGTGCGAACCGGTTGAATCCCACCACTGGTCATAGCCTGATCTTCTGGAGAGGGGGGCCATGGACATTTCATGGCATTTAATGCTCTTTTAATTTTTAAATTATTTTTTTACAAACATATCACATCAGTGCGTGAACAGCATGGCACCTGAGTGTCATACATTCTAATGCAAATAAAACTAGTAAAATTAGTCACGGTTATTACATTCAATCAACTTATGTATTTCTAATAATGCTACACAGTTATAATAAGTTGCAATCTGTCATTGTTCAATTATTCCATGTTTTCTCTTATTGCTACTTTTATTTTATTATATAACAGTATCTACACTAACATTCCCCACTTTCTCTTATTTCTATCACTTATTCTAACTTTTAATCATATCACCGTTTACTGAAAAAATATTTTCTTTCTATCCTACCTAACTTCTAGTCGTGCCACCTACTTTAAAAAAAAAGTGAAGAAGAGAGAGAGAGAGAGAGAGAGAGAGAGAGAGAGAGAGAGAGAGGGAGGGAGAAAAAAAGGAAAAGCAAATCAGAACAACAACACAGAAAAGAAATCATCTAAGACTAAGCAGATATATACAAAAAGTATGAAGGCTATTGCTTAATGCATTGTAAGCCGCCCTGAGTCTCCGGAGAAAGGCAGCATATAAATTGAATCAATCAATCTATCTATCTATCTATCTATCTATCTATCTATCTATCTATCTATCTATCCATTGTCTCTTGCCCACTTCGATACTTTAGTTGCTATGCTTTTTAAAATTTGCCTCCCACATTCCTCTCTGGAATCTTTGTCTCTATCTGTAACTGCTTCTTGACTACTCAATCTAGGTATTTCTCCTACCTCTACCCTCTTCCACTGCCTAATTTCCAAAATGTCTGCTCGGGTCTCTGTCTCCCTTTCAAACATATCTTCCAACTCTCTCTTTTTTTCTTTTTTTTAAAAATTTGATTTATATACCGCCCTTCTCCGGAGACTCAGGGCAGCTTACAATGCGTTAAGCAATAGCCTTCATATTTTTGTATATTTATACAAAGTCAGCTTATTGCCCCCACAAACTGGGTCCTCAATTTACCCATCTAAGAAAGGATGGAAGGCTGAGTCGACCTTGAGCCTGGTGAGAATTGAACTCGCAGTAATTGCAGGCAGCTGGATGTTAAATGCTGCCTTAGGAGGCATTAGCCTCCTACGCCACTCAGGCTCTCTTAATACATTTTCCCCATGACATTTAATGCTAATGGGTTGCTTCAAGTCTTACATTAAAGGCAAGACAAGAAACAATGGATGGAAACTAACAAAGGAGAGAAGCAACCTAGAACGAATGAATGGTTCATTAGTGGAATGACTTGCCTTCAGAAGTTGTGGGGGCTCCATCACTGGAGGCTTTCAAAAAGAGTCTGGACAGCCATTTATCTGAAATGGTACAGGATCTCCTGCTGAAGTGGGGGGTTGGACTAGAAGACCTCCAAGGTCCCTTCTCTCTCTATTATTCTATGTTCTAAATCAGCACTACCAGAAATACATTTCAGACCCTTTGAAGCACTATGCTTGCTTCTAGTGTGATAGGCTAACTGTAGAGATGACGACTTACTATGAACGTGTCCTATTTTATCTTATTTGTGTCTAGTTGTATCATTTTTATATTTTTTGATATGACCAAACAACCAAATCAATAAAGTTTCTGATCTATGCCTGATTGTATTTTCCCCAAAAGCAGGCATTTTTTTGGTTTGCTCAGTGATAGTATCTCAGCCACAGGGCCGTGGAAAATGAGTTGGAGACGGACACTCTGCAAATTGATAAACAGGGCTGTTGCATAAAGAGCTGAGTGTAAAAGGGATGTATAGATCACATCCAGTGACTGGCAGAGAAAGGACATCCTCGGTCTGGGGAGGAAAGGGCCCCAGCTGCACAATCTTAGTACAAGTAGTATCCCTGACACACTGGGATATGCGGAGGCCAAAGCCCAGCTGTGATGAATTAACTCATTCTTTCCAGATTTGATCCGGAACTTGTTTAAATCAGCGGTGTAGAAAGTTAGCACCCACCCCTCTCCTAGAAGAATGAAATATTTTGAGAAATATTTTTTTAAAAAAAGACAGAACATTATATTTCCCTGGATGAGAAATGGAGAAACATGCTCTTGGAAAGCAGCCCCCACCTTCCTTAATAGCCCTCAGCAGATGTCAGCCCTTAAGAGATAAAGAGATAGCTAGCTCTAGTCATAAGCAAATTCCCTGCAGCAAGGTCTGAACAAAGGTAGGATTAGCCCTCAGGCACAATAGGAATTGCCCAACAAGCCCCTTCATTGCATCAGCCAAACTTCAACCAAACCTGGGAGCTGAGACAACCTGCAGAGCCAGCTATAACCCCTACAACAGCCAATAGAATACATGTTCTTGCACAGGAACAGGAAGCTCAAGTTCAAAGCCCAAGAGAAGGTATAAAAACCCCTCACTCTCAACTCAACTACCCAGAATCACATGTGCTTGGTGGTTCGGCTTCATCATTAAACCATCTTTCCAATCAGCCTCCATGTTTCCAGTGTCTTTCTCTCAGCTTGGAAATCAACCAGATGGATATTTCTTCCAACAGTGGTGAAGTCTCCATTGACTTCAAACCTCGTCAGATCTGTTGCAAGAGGGTGGTTGTATTTGACACACCAGGGAAGGGTGTATACCAGGGGTGGAATCCACTTACCTTCCCTACCGGTTCGCAAATGTACAAGGCCTTCCGCGCATGCGCAGAGCCTCGAAAATGTGGGAAAATGGGATGTCATGACATCATCCCGAGTGGGAGGGGCACTGCGCAATCGTCCCTACCAGTTCTCCCGAACCGGATAGAACTGGCTGAACACCACCACTGTTGCATATCAGTGGTGGGTCACTCCTGGTTCAGTCCGGTTCTATAGAACCGGTAATAAAACCAGCGGGAGGCTCCGCCCACCCACCACGACATCATCATGGGTGATCTGCGCATGTGCAGAAGTGCACACGAGTGAGCGAAGCAAGCACGCGTGCGTGCTCCCTCTGTGAACCGGTAGTAAAGGTAAGTGGAACCCACCCCTGGTGCATACGCTTGTCCAAACTCCAGAAAGGAAACCGAACTACTGATCTTCTATCACATGAGCAAAAGGTTTGAAGTTAGGAGGATGTTCTTGAGCGCTCTTAAAAAGTTTGTTCATGGAATCGAAGGATGGTTCATCTATTTTGCTAAGGTCTCCTGTGGTCTGGTTTGGTTTGGCATTTGCGTGCTGAGAGCCCAGACTACTGTAGTTTTGCCAATAAATCATGGCTTGTTGCATTACGTAACCTAACCATGGAGCTGGAAAAAAACCATAGTTTGGGAATCTAAATGGTTTTTCCAGCCTTTGCTTGAATGTAGTTGGATAGTATGAGTGCATCACCTCCCTAGGAGTGTTCCCTAATATTCAGCCAAAATTTGCCTTGCCATAATTTTGTCTTGTATTTGGATTCCAAAGGCAACGGAGAACAGTTTGTGGCCTTCCATTGTGCTGTGCCCACTAACTAAATTAAGACCCTTCCATGTTAGTTAGACACTGTTGTGAAAATCAGCCAGCTCACAACAGCTGAAGGTCTGTTCAAATACTGAATGGTGGAGATAAAACAACAGAGAAATGGAATACCTTGAAGAGGGTTTAAAAGCTTCTCTAAATTATGCTTCCATCCAAATAGTAATCTAATACTACTAAGACTAACAGTGATCTATGAGACAGCCTTGGTTAGTACAGTGGACTAAACCACTGTTATTAACATCTGCTGCTTGCAATTACTGCAAGTTCAAATCTCACCAGGCTCAAGGTTGACTCAGCCTTCCATCCTTTCTAAGGTAGGTAAAATGAGGACCCAGTTTGTGGGGGCAATAAGCTGACTTTGTATAAATATACAAAAGTATGAAGGCTATTGCTTAATGCATTGTAAGCCGCCCTGAGTCTCCAGAGAAGGGCGGCATATAAATTAAAGCCAAAAGAGAGAGAGAGAGAGAGAGAGAGAGAGAGAGAGAGAGAGAGAGAGAGAGAGAGAGAGAGAGAGAGAGAGAGAGAGAGAGAGAGAGAGAGAGAGAGAGAGAGAGAGAGGCTTTCTTCTATTTTGCATAATTAAGACTTCTTAAAGTTTTAAGTTTGAGAGAGATCCTCAAAATAAAAGAGGACAGAAATTGATTTTCTATGTTAAGGAATTTGAAATCAAGCATACATTCAACTGTTTTGTAAAGGATGACTTCCTTTCCTTTCCCTTCCCTTCCCTTCCCTTCCCTTCCCTTCCCTTCCCTTCCCTTCCCTTCCCTTCCCTCCCCCTTTTGATCTTTTCAGAGCTATCATGGATATGATGTACTCATCATTACATGGTGCTAGATTAGATGGTATCTGGAGTCCTATTTTATATGTCTACCTATCTCATTATAAAGTGCCAATGGAGGACAGCTCATTAAATAAAAATGTGAACAAATGATCCATTCAATTCAATATGAAAACAGAACTGAATGTCTGTTCTGCGTATGTGGCTTTTTAGAAGTTGACTGGGGTGTTGATGGCTGGCTATTAAGTCATTGGTGGTTGTTTCCTTATGAACAATAAAGTCATTGGTTGTTGTTTCCTTGTGTACAAGGAAGCACAAGGAAACAACAACCAACTATACAAAGCCACCTTCAACAAGCACCATGTAAATACAACACACACAATAGCCCAAAGCACAGAGAGAAGTTCCCTGAAGATGGGCTCCAGCACAAGTGTGAAAGCTCGGAAGGCTAAACCTCTGGTCCCGGTGACTGACTCATCTTGGATCCTGCGACATTATCCTGTTGATATGTGTGTTTGTCTTCCTTTGCAATGAACTCATTTATTTATTATTTATTTATTTTAATAAATTTCTATACCGCCCTTCTCCCGAAGGACTCAGGGCGGTATATGGCCAGAAATAAAACCATGACAATATAAAAATTAAAAACAATTTTAAACAATTAAATAAATTGGCCAAAAACTCTAATAAAACAACCCATTAAAATAGTAAAATATTATTATTATTTAGGCCAGCCCTGCTTGTTGGAATAATAATGTTTTTAGGGCGCGACGAAAGGTACACAGGTCGGGGAATCCTACGAATCTCCGGGGGCAGCTCATTCCAGAGGGTAGGGGGCCCCCACAGAGAATGCTCTCCCCCTGGGGGTCATCAGCCGACATTACCTAGCTGACGGCACCCGGAGGAGCCCCTCTCTATGGGAGTGTACCGGTCGATGGGAGGCTATCGGTGGCTATCATTGCTGTTTTTTGCATCCTAGATTATAAATTCTCAGCCACTCCTCTAGGAAGTCAATGAGGGAATATTTCTAAGTAGCATAACATTGCATGGCCTATTTTCATAATAGTGCTATGGAACTCCAGAACTTCCCAGGAAACTTAGCATTGTGCAAGAAAATGTATGGTTCCTGGGATAAGTAGTTACTCATTCCACTTAAATACTGAGCAAATACATTTATCTGTAGATTAGTATTGTATTACTCAGGCTAAATTGCATAAAATGCAGCATGAATCAGCCTGGTTGGAAGGCTCGGATTTCAAATCTTGTACAAAAGCATACTCCGTGGAAAACAAAGTGATGACATTCGATGATTGTTTAGTTTGGTGAAATATGCTTTTAATAGTTTTGCAAAATTCTAAAAAGAATAAAACCGTTTTTCCCCATTGTAATGTAGATACCTCAAGAGTTGCTCTCTGGGTCAAAAATAGCTAAAAGCTAGAGTTTTTGGAATAATGAATCCAGATTTAATTGCCCCATTCAAGGAAACATAACACAGACTGTGCAAAGCTGTAAAAAAAAAATGCAAGTAATATGATCCAGGATTTGGAACTATTTCCTTACTGGGGATGGTCCAAGTTACTTATCTTTAGAAGCGAGCCAAGTCTTTTGCCTTATGAAACCCTCTACCTTCAGAGAGATATTTATCAAAAACTTTTCTGAAGGTTGGGAGGTCATGGCAGAGGAGGGGAACTCGATATAGGAGAAGAGCTGGGGAGCGGAGCTGGGCAGGCAGAGCTGGGGAGCGGAGTTAAACATGTCATCAACCCAGAATCTTTATATTCCCACAAATCTAAGTTCTCTTGAATTTTGTTGACACTTACCTGGTGCCAATTTAGTACCTTGTTTCCCCGAAAATAAGACCCTGTCTTATATTTTTTTGAACCCCGAAATAAGCTCTTGGCCTTATTTTTGGGGAGGTCTTACATACCGCTTCATAGTGCTCTATAGCCCTCTCTAAGTGATTTACAGAGTCAGCATATTGCCCCCCAACAATCTGGGTCCTTATCTTACCAACCTTGGAAGGATGGAAGGCTGGGTCAATCTTGAGCCAGTTAGGATCGAACTCTTGGCAGTGGGCAGAGTTTGCCTACAATATTGCATGCTAACCCCTGCACCATTAAGGCTCCTAAATAACTAAATTAAATCTTTAGTTAACTTGATTCTTGTGTCTAGGGTTAAATAAATCTTCTGTACTGCAACATAATGTGTGATCCTAATCCTTTGGACCTGAGACTCATATAGGCATTGTAATACCGGTACATGTTCCTTGATGGGGTTTTTTCCTATTATTATTATTATTATTATTATTATTATTATTATTATTATTATTAATCATATTTCTATGCCACCCACTCTCCGAGGACTCTGGGTGGCTTACAACAATTGAAAGTATACTAAATAGCATATTGCCCCCAACAATCTGGGTCCTCATTTTACCCACCTCAGAAGGATGGAAGGCTGAGTCAACCTTGAGCCGGTGAGATTTGATCTGCTGATCTGCTGAACTAGCAGTCAGCTGAAGTAGCTGCAGTACAGCACTCTAACCACTGCGCCACCTCGGCTCTTATTCTTGGACACCTAAAAGCAAAGCTTTGGCCTGGTGACTTGGTTGCCATGCCTGTTGAAAAGAGTATGTTTGATCTGCTTGGAAAGCTTTTCATGAGGATGTAGTGAAGTTATTAGAACATGGGAAATGCTGCCTTCACGAATACACCTTTTCCTAGTCCAGCTGCATGGACATTCTTATTTTCCCTTTCTAATAGGAAGATGCATGATGACACTCTCCAGATATATTGAAGTTCATCTTCATTTGCCATTTATGATGGGTGTTATAGGAACTGAAATCCAACATATTTGGAAAACTCATGTTTAGCCTGGGATATAGTCAGGGGTTAGGATTCAAAAAATTTAGTAATCAGTTCTCTGCGCGGTTGCTGGGTGAGTGTGGCCATGGTGGGCGTGGCCAACTCAGCCTCCTGCACCATGGTGGGGAGGAATTTTAGGCCTCCCCAGGCTCCAGAGGCTTTTCTCAAGCCCCGGGTGAAAACGGCCTCCCCTGGGCTCCAGAGGCCCTAAATGGACCTGTTTCTGGACTTCTGGAACTTCAGGGAAGCCCATTTTTTTCCCTCCCGGAGCCTCCACACAGGCCCTGCACTTACCTGGCCTCCAAAATGGGCCACGTGGAGACTCCTGGGAGGGACGGGGTGGGAGTGGCCAGCCAGTTCTTGCAACTACCGGTTCGGCGAACCAGATATAAAATTAGCATCCGGTTCTCTCGAACTGGTCCGAACCGGCTGAATTCCACCCCTGGATATAGTCTATTCTGGGATATAGTCTATTCAGAGATATGCAAAGAACAACATCAAGGAACTAAAGTTAGAGAAAACTCTCTAATTTTGATGCATGGCTGGGAAGAGAAAGGGAAGGAGATATCGGAGGTAAGAAAAACCCAGACTTCCTCTCGATAGTTACGTAGGGTGTTTTTTCCAGAGGCAAATAGTGGATAGACAGACAAAGACGTGTGTCGTAATCTTGAACGATCCTCAAGAATAATTTGGAAATTCTTTCGCTATTGAACTGTAAGAGGATTTCAAGAGTTCTTCTTTGGTATATAGTGACGCTATTTTTATGTATTCTGCTACATATTTTGTGATTTGTGATAGGGTTTTGTTTTCTTTCTGGTCTTAAAAAAAAAGACATTCACAAAATTGGTCTGCTCACTTATAAAAAGACTTTTCTTCTCAAGCTGAAGGAATTTATTATAAGAAACCAAGAACAAGTGTGAGCTATAAAAGAGGAGAAAAATGCCTCTAGTATATACGTGCTCTTTTAATTATTTTGCAATTATATACGGTTGGCTCTGAGACACTCAACTTACTACATGTATTGAAAAATCACTGGGGTTTAATTCCAATCATTGCTAATAAATCACATCCATCTCAATGAATAAGCCTAACTAAGGCTGGATCCTGCTCTTTATTTGTTTATCAATAAAGGGCATCCAGATTTTATGAGACTCAGATGTGTACTTTATGCTGGGTTCACTACCCACAGCTAAGAATATGAATTTTCACAACACAGCTAAATAAAGATAATTAACTGCCAAAAGAGCTCATAAAAGTAATATATTAGATTTGTCCCAACAATATTTTACCATGTTATACTTGATAGCTATGAATAGTCCAAGCTCTGGTTCAGATGACACCCCGGCCGCAATAGGACAGCCTCAATTGTTCTTGTTAAAATGACCAGGTGTGGCAGCTCCTGCCACATTGTAATCGGCCATCTTGAATTCGTCCGTTTCTCCTAAGAATTGAGAGATCATCTGATTAAATGCAATGGATGGCAAGGACACACTTTTCTGACCAGATGAGTGGGGGGCAGTCTGTTAGGCCTGGAAGCCATCTTTTTCATTGGGTCTTCAGGCCTGCCACATTTACTACTTTGGGAAACAGAGAGCGGGGATTGTATGGAGCCAGGGTGAGATATAGTCATAATAACATTCCTTTCTCAAGAAGTCAAGGTCATCTTGCCTTGCACCTGGATGGCTGGAACTGGGAGAGATCTCCAGTTGGGACGATGTTTGGATTGGACCACGTGATGGACATGTGAAGGTTGGGCAGGGACTTGAACTTTCCTTTGGATGGGGAAAGCCTCGAAGCTTTTGCCAGATGGGCCAATATGACATCTCTAATAAAATGGAACTTTGAGGAAACTCAAGCCTCGGAGTTTTCTTTCGTTGGGGGTGTTACTTGAAACCCTGACATTTTCTACAATACTTATCTATATTTTATAATACAGTAGAAAACAATTCGTATACGGGACCGATCCTATTAAATCCTAACAATTAATTTAATAATAAATTGATTTGAGTGGAACCCATGTTCATACTCACTTTTTCTTCTTGGCCTACTTTTGGTCATGTACCACCTCTCCCGTGTGTACCTCCAACCCCATGAATGACCCTTGTTCTAAAAAAAGACCCTGATGAGCTTCTGAGCTTCAGAATTGGGGGGGGGGGAATCTCAGACTTTTCAAGATTATGGAGTCAGCGTGAGGTTAAGCAGTACTTCTGGCCCATTGCCCAGGAACACACGTTCACCAGATTAAAAAAAAAAATATGGCTAATCCTGACAATCTGATTAATGCGTTTGGGGTGCTTAATGGGAAGAAACGAGAGTTAAATCCTATGAAAGGACATCTGGAGGTCCTCTCGGAATTCATTCATGAAGGGAATCAATGGTCTATGCGTGCATACACTAAATTCTTATTACCCAAAGTTGGGTGCATGAAGGATTTCAGTGGTCTTTAACTCAACAGTGATCACCTCATATATTGCAATTTGATTGTCATAAGTAAAGATAGAGAAGCTCTTAGGGTTTATATTTGTCCTAAGTACCCTATTTTTCAGAGTATAAGATGCTCTGGACTATAAAACGCACCTATCTTTTTTGGGGAGGAAAACAAGAAAAAAAAATCTGCCTCTGCCTCCCAGAAATTTGCCTCCTTGCAGCAAACAGTAAACAGCCTGTTTCATTTTCATTTTAGCACAGCTTGATTAGCACAAGAGATTTTTTTTTTGCCTCTGCTTCCCAACAATTTGCCTCCTTGCAGCAAACAGCCCGTTTCAGCTTCAGCGTCAGCACAGCCTGATTACCACAAGCAGCTGATTGTCGGTTGCATCGGCCTCCGAAGATCAGCTGTTTCAGGCTGCAGGGATTGCCATAGCATATTGCCGCCTCCGCGTGCCTTATTTTCCAGGGGGCTGGCAGGTGGACAGGGCTACATTCGGTGTATAAGACGCATCCAAATTTTCACCCTCTTTTTTTGGGGCGGGGGGAGTGCATCTTATACTCTGAAAAATACGGTAATCAATTATATTCCAGAAAGAGGCACAAATAAAGCAGATGTTACAACATCAGACGTGATATGGATGAGTGTGAAGGACTCATCTGTACTGTTTTCAAACATAAAAATATGTTTAGATTTTTACAGAACTGGTCCTGTGTAAAAATTGATGTACCTGTTATGTCAGGGAAATGGTTCTGCCTAATATTCTCAAGACCAAGAGAAAAATCCAACCATCTGGCTTTTTGCTGGTCAAAATAAGACCAGTGAGTTGTCTAAGCTCTTTTATGGCAGTGTTAAATTCCCAAACTGAAAGCTATGTTTGTCTTTGTGTGTGTGTGTGGGGGGGGGGGGGTAAATTTGTAAACCAGACTGAAATAAAAACGAGACACTATAATTCACCCGAGATCCTTTGGAAAATAGAATTCGTCAAAGATACAAGAGTAATCTGTAATGACATGTCACATTTGATCGATGGCAATGCTCCCAAGATTTTCTACCCAGAACCATGGCACTTGAGCATCCCTCAGAAAGTTTTCTTTCCAGAGCTTGAATGCTGGTTGGTCCCTTCAATGAACTGTCACTGGTGCTGATCTCATAAACAATGATGGTTTGCTGAAGTATTCTTGGTTGTTTGGGTTTCTCAGCGTGAGTGTACACGTGGAAGGAAATGTTGCTTTCCTCTTTTATGGTGGATTTGTCCTTAAAAAAATGTGCTAAGAACTGTTGGGTAAGAAGCACCCACTCACAACCTAATCATTTTTCTTCCCTCATTCAATACCATCATTCAATACCATCGATACCATCATTCCAGATATTCTTCTAACTCAGGGGTGGGCAAATGTGGCTCTTTTACAACCTGTGGACTTCTCAGCTGTCTCGGAATTCTGGGAGTTGAAGTCCACAGGTTGTAAAAGAGCCACATTTGCCCACCCCTGTTCTAACTAACCAACGAACGAATGAACTAACTAATTAACTAACTAACTAACTAACTAACTAACTAACTAACTAACTAATTAACTAACTAAGACTATTTGATCAATACTCAAAACAACACTATAGGGCACTGCACACCAGAACAACAAGACACAAGGACAGTTTCTCCCCGAATGCCATCACTCTGCTAAACAACTAATTCCCACATCACTGTCAAATTAACTACCTAGGCTGTATTACTATTCTTCTTCTCATCCTTACTAGTACCTATCTCTTCCCACTTATGGCTATATCCATGTTGCTTGTAACTTTACAACATATATTGTTTTTATTGTGTCCTAGTATGATTTGATTGCTTATTAGTATCCTATGACTATCACTAAGTGTTGCATCTTGGTCTGTTGTGTGGATGTTTGGGTGGTTTAGGGGTGGGGAATTGTGGTGGGTGGGAGTGTGTTTGGGGATTGTTATGAGTGTTGGACCTGATCTTTGGGTGTTAAGTGAATTGCATTGTATGGGTATACTGTGTATACATGTACAATGACAATAAAGTTATGATGATGATGATGATGATGATGATGATGATTCTTGATGAATATATTTTATTTTTTTCTTCATGTACACTGAGAGCTTATGCACCAAAGACAAATTCCTTTTGTGTCCAGTCACACTTGGCCAATAAAGAATTCTATTTAATCGTTTTAGTTTGGCAAAAGCTTTTTTGTGAAGTGTAACATTCAGTATGTTGGACCAACTGATGGTCAAACTCTTTGGGGCAATACTTTGACTGTAAGATCATAAAGCAGAAAAAAAAAACATGATCTGCTTCTGAAGCTCTCGTGATCAAGAGCCTGGACCTTGAGATGGAAATGTCCTCCATGCTCATTCTTCCTACTCATCAAAATGGAGACTACAAACCAAGTACATGATTCTTCTCCAATCTTCTCTGTTTGAGCTGTGAAGGGGATGGACCAGGTTGGGTTGGGAGGTGACATTGCTTAGATTAGCATATTAATATGATCAAAACTCATTTCCACATGACAAGCTGATGTGGAGACACAAGGCAATTATCTAAGAATTGAATGCTTATCATTAGAACTCTTATTTACATTTAATTGGCTGCCTTATTTACATTTGGACTCTCTCTTCGTTTAATCTGTGCTTGATCTAGATGCCTGCTCTTTTAGCTTTGGCTGTTCTTTTAATCCTTTCTTCAGATTGTATTTGGTTCTGCATTTCTATTTATAACTGCTTTAGTCACCTTTAGTGCCTCTTGGCAGAAAGGCAGCATTAAAAGCACCAACCGACCAATCAATTATTCATCCGCAGATTAGCCCTATCAATTCTTTGTTGAGATCCTCAAGAATTTAAAAATCATATCGGCTTTTTCATTTCAAATAAAAAAATAAAAAACACCAAGCTGGCAAGAAGCTATATAACAGCTATCAAGCTGGGAAGCTATACAGCTTTACCCTAAAAACAGATAGTATTTTTTTTTATTTTTTTATTTATTTTAATTTGATTTATATTCCGCCCTTCTCGGGAGACTCAGGGTGGCTTACAATGCGTTAATTAATAGCCTTCATACTTTTGTATATTTATTCAAAGTCAGCTTATTGCCCCCACAAACTGAGTCCTCAATTTACCTACCTTAGAAAGGATGGAAGGCTGAGTCAACCTTGAGCCTGGGGAGATTTGAACTTGCAGTAATTGCAGGCAGCTGAATGTTAATAACAGGCTATTAGTCTGCTGCGCCACCAGGCTCCTAGTAGACTCCTCTAACGTTATGTTGTCTGAATCTGGACTTGGCAATCTCTTTAGAGTACATATTGGAATGTTGAAAGCTTGTAACGGTCACTTTCACAAAATGAATGGGAAGAAAGGTATGGCTTAAATAAGCAGAACACCTAAATGCAATACCAGTTCTGAAAACATATAGGGTAGCTGTGACATCTGGCCGTCTGAATGGTCTTGGACCCTTGGTTTTAAAATGCTGCCTTCTCAGTCCATCCAGTTATGGACTAAGAAGAACTGGAGAGATTCCATAGGTGAGTTTGCTTCGGTATGAATAACAGACACTTCTAGATTTAGACTGTCATTCAGATTGATACGTTGCTTTTCCTTTTCTTTTTAAGTAACCCTTAAAAGTAAAGTTTCTCCTGTCCAGTCATTTCTGGCTCATCTCCGTTTCTTAGCCAAGGGAGCCAGCATTGTCTGAAGACACTTTCCATAGTCATGTGGCCAGCATGACGACATGCCAAAGATGTATCGAATGCTAATACTTTCCTACCAAAGTGGTACTGATTTATCTACTCGCATTTTCATGCTTTTTGCATGAACTGCAAAGTGGATAGGAGATGGAGCAAGGAACGGGAGCTCATCCCATCGGGTGGCCCTCGGGTCTCGAACCCAGCTGACAAACTCAGCATCTTTAACCACTGAACCATCATGCCCTACATTGCTTATGACCCTTATATTGTTATAATGACTATGTCTATTGTTATAATTGTTTCATTGCATTATTTATTTATTACTATATATAAATGGTAATGTATAATTATTATATTGCTATCATTGTTACAATTAGTTTTGACTGGTTTGATTCTTGATGGTCTTATTCAAGATTTTTTAAAAAATGGTTCCTTTGCAAACTGTTTTGGGCTCAACCAGGAAGAAGAACAGCATGGAAATGTCATCATTATCATCTTCAACATCCTACATCTTGATGGGTTATGAAGATCTGTCAGGTGTGCAGTCTGAATCAAACCAAAGCTTTCAATACAGTAGATATGCCATTCTGGGGAAACCACAGAACGATGTCATGTATAGGAAGCACAATACTGCTACAGATGATCTATACCCGTGATGGCGAACCTATGGCACGCGTGCCACAGGCGGCACGCAGAGCCATGTCGCCTGGCACGCCAGCTCAGCTCCGGCGTGCATGCGTCGGAGTCTCTGGAGGCTGGCAAAAAAGTCACTTCCTGTCCAACAGGCTGTTTTGGGCCTCCGGGGGGCCTCCGAGGGGATGGGGAAGTCTGTTTTCGCCCTCCCCAGATGCATAGAGAGGATCTGGAGCCAGATGAAAAAGAAAAACAAGCCTACTGGGCCATCACATGCTAGGAGCAGGGGGGTGGAGAGGGGGTCGCATGTGTGGGGCGGGGCGCATAGAATTATGGGTGTAGGTATGCATGCACACAAACCTCCCCTGCCCCCCCTTCCTGGCACGCGATGGCAAAAAGGTTAGCCATCACTGATCTATACTGTTAAGGGGAACCAACATCTGAAGACTTCAAGCAGAGCCTCTCAACTTGGCACTGAGTAGCGAGGTTATTATTCTTAGCCTAGTCAGGGGGATGCTGATGGGAGATTATGGGAACTAAAATACAACTCTATTTAGAGGACAATGGTCTTGAGAAGGCTGCTCCAAATAATGACGTGATTTTGCTCATTAAAAAAAAAAAAGCTTTCAGGGATGTGCCATTAAGACAAAACAAGGCCCAAAGAAAATAGGATTGTGAGTAGGCAAATTTTGGGAAAAGTCAATCAGAAGCCGATCCATTTTTCCTCTTGAAAAGCATCAGCATAATTATGGAAAATCCACTCACATTCACTAAATGTGCTTGTGTTATTAGCACCGCAAATGGTACAATAAGCTACTGAACCCTGCTGGTATTATTAGGAAGGTTGCCAAGCAGTGCTTGGTTTGGGAGGGAAAAGGTCAATGGAATAGCGGTAACATTAATCCCTAATGTGACAGAGAAAAGGAAAGAAAATTGTTTACTTTTGGCAAAATTCACAGGACTCTGTGTAGATCTTTCTTCACAGGAAAAGCAAGCTCACCGTTACATCATACATGTCAAAACACTTATGATCTGGAAGGTGCATGTATGCTTTCAAAACACCTACCCATAAATCCATATGGGAATATCCGATTGTGAAAATATACGCTAGTTATGAACTTGGAATCTTGGCTCTAACACAGTTCCCCAATTCATACTTTTTCGATGCCTCCTTACAGTTCTTGGGTTTGGGTCAATTAAGAAGGACAAGCAGACATTCAGAAAAATATTTAATGTAAATAGAAATAGAAACAGCGCTAGCAATATCATTTAGACCTATATATTGCTTCATAGTGCTTTACAGCACTCCCTAAGCAGTTTACGGAGTCAGTATATTTCCCCCAACAATCTGAGTCCTCATTTTACTGACCTCGGAAGGATGGAAGGACGAGTCAACCTTGAGTCGGTCATGATCAAACTCCTGGCAGTGGGCAGAGTTATCCTGCAATACTGCATTCTAACCACTGTGCCACCATGGCTCAGTTAGGCCTTTTAGTAGCATTGAAATCTTTGAACAGTGTTTGTGCTGGTTAGTTTTCTATCCAGTCACCAATTTCTGATGAAGAAATGTTGCTTTGGAGATACATCCTGCGAGCTCCGGAACTTAAAATTTTAAAAGAATTAAAATTTTATTTTACTAAGCTTTCGTCAGCCATCTGCTGACATTGTCAGAGTATCAAACTACCATTACAGAGATCTCTGCCTTTATATGCCATTAATCTTAGTAAAGATTAGTAAAATAAAATTTTAATTCTTTTAAAATTTTAAGTTCCAGAGCTCGCAGGATGTCTGCTTCTTTCTTTACTAATATACCTGGAACTCATATTTTTAGAATGGTTTGTATTGAATCAGTAGTAACTCTACTCCTTCTAGCACTGATGATGTTACCAAGTTGGGTAATGAAACTTCTGCAAGAAAAACAACCAAGCTCAGAGAGCAACAAGGACCCTACCAAAATATTTACTCTCAAGTTCTCCGTCAGCTGCCATGTTATCCTCGCTTGTGCTTCGTTGCTATGAAGTGACAGACTGCCATGAATTGTGGGGAGGGGGAATGAAGTGGGGAAAGCTTGGGAAAATGAAAGTAAGTGCTGCATCTCCTTGAGACGCTGCCCCAAGGTCATCCAACTGGAAGAAGGAAGGAGCCACAGACCAAACTGCATTTGGACTGACGGTTATGAAAACATCTTGCTTGAACCTGATTGGTTACTCTGGGGTGGACAACGAGTAATAGTTAAAGGAGGGAAAAGTAGAACTTTCAGATTTTGGCACGCGATTCTCAGTTCTGGCTTTGCAATACTGCAATACACTTGATCTCTAGTAAAGTATACCTTTCTCAACAAATGGAGCCAAGGATCACTTCTATTTAAAGATTTAAGTAGTAGCAGGTTCGATATTCTCAAAGCGATCTACCCAAGATTACCTCCAGCAATTCAAGAGAACCCAACTTGCTGCGTTGGTGACCATGGTCACACCTAAGTGGCAGTAAATTCCGTGAAATTTCAGTTTGGCCTCAGTTGAATTTCAGCATTTATTTTCCCTACCTAGAACCAACCTAAGCAAGTAGAAATTAAGCAACCTAGAACTAAGGAGAAATTTCCTGACAGTGAGAACAATTAATCAGTGGAATAACTTGCCTCCAGAAGTTGTGGATTCTCCAACACTGGATGTTTTTAAGAAGAGATTGGATAACCATTTGTCTGAACTGGTATAAGGCAGTGATGGCAAACCTTTTAGACACCGAGTGCCCAAACTGCGCGGGCGCTCATGCCCAAACTGAAAGGTGCGTGTGAGCGTGTCCATACATGGACATGCGCAGACATGCACACATGCACAGCAGAGACATGAAGACCAGCTGGCCCATGGGAGGCGGGGCATCCCAACACTGGCAGCGCAGCAAGAGGTAAGATAATTTTCTTTCGTGAGCTTCTGTTTCAGCATTTGCAGGGAAACAGAAGCTCACGAAAGAAATGCTGAGCTGGGTCAATGGCACTCATGCCAGTAGAGAGGGCTTTGCATTCCACCTCTGGCACATGTGCCATAGGTTCCTGCCTGAGTAGGGGGTTGGACTACAAGACTAGAACTCTGTTATCCTGTCCTGTCCTGTCCTGTCCTGTCCTGTCCTGTCCTGTCCTGTCCTGTCCTATCCTATCCTATCCTATCCTATCCTATCCTATCCTATCCTATCCTATCCTATCCTATCCTATCCTATCCTATCCTATCCTATCCTATCTGGCAGTTTAGTTACCTTCAGGAATGAACATTTTAAAAGGGTCACTACATGCACATTGCTGGAAGGAAACAACATTAGTTACACATTACAAGAACAAAAACTGAATTAAGTAGCAGCTCATTTCCTCTGTGCCATCAATATTTTACTCAGCTGTAGCCACTTGCAGTCACCAAGAAGAATTAATCATTCATGGACTAATATACATCCATTATTTTTTTTTTTCTATTTAAAAAATCATCATTTAAATATTCTATGCGCAGGCTGAGACATTTGATCTTGGATTCTGAAAGCGCAGCAAATACATACCTGCACAAATATCAAACCAAATTAAATAAAATGTAAAGGTTGGTTACAGATGAAACAGAATGAAAGGATTAAAAAAGTCACCTGTGCGATACAATGGAGTAATATGGAAAGATAATCTCTCTTGGGCTTCACTTGGAAGAGGTATCTGAGCTTAACTAGTTGCTGCAATTACATATATCACCATCTTACCTCCATCCACCTCCCATCCAATAGCAATAGCACTTAGACTTATATACCACTTCACAGTGCTTTACAGCCCCCTCTAAGCGGTTTACAGAGTCAGCTTATTGCCCGCAACAATCTGGGTCCTCATTTTACCAACCTTGGAAGGATGGAAGGATGAGTCAACCTTGAGCCTGGTGAGATTCGAACTGCCAAATTGCAGGCAGCCGGCAGCCAGCAGAAATAGCCTGCAGTACTGCATTCTAACCACTGCGCCACCACGGCTCAGTACAATACTTCTCTTAATTTGCTTGGCCTCCTTTATAGAGATTGCTTAGAAAAAATAACAGAATAACAAAAGTTGGAAGGGATCTTGGAGGTCTTATGGTCCAACCTCCTGCTCAAGCAGGAAACCCTATAACATTTCAGACAAACGATTGTCTAATCTCTTCTTAAAAACCTCTACTGATGGAGCACCCAGAACTTCTGGAGGCAAGTCGTTCCACTGATTAATTGTTCTCACTGTTAGGAAATTTCTCCTTAGTTCTAGGTTGCTTCTCTCCTTGGTTAGTTTCCACCCATTGCTTCTTGTTCTGCCTTCAGGTGCTTTGGAGAAGTAGCCCCTCAAATATTGGAAGACTGCTATTACAGTACGTCACCCATAATCCTTCCTTTATTAAACACAACATATCAAATTCCTGCAACCGTTCTTCACATGTTTTAATCTCCGGTCCCTTAATCATTGCTTTTCTACATATACACCATCCAACTCAAAGCCTTATTATAACATGAAAAATTTCAGACCTAAATCTATCTCTCTCTCTTTTTTTTGATACCTTAAAGATAGGTGACTGCCTAAATTAGCCCTTACAGTTTCCCTGACAAAGTTTTCCATAATTGGTTTGCCATTATCTATGTCTTCCTAGGGTTGTGAGAGAGTGACTGGCACAAGGTAACCCAGCTGGCTTCATGCCAAAAGTCAGACTAGAACTCATGGTCTCCCAGTTTCTAACCTGATGTCTTAACTATTACACCAAACTAGATTCCTTCTGGGATTAATATGTGACTTTGAGTGAGTGTTGACTCCTGGCAGCTGCCTAGACAAGGTCCTGCAGTTTTATTAACAAGATTTTCAGAAGTGGTTTGCCATTGCCTCTTTCCTAGAGCTGAGAGAGTGAGACTGGCTCAAGGTCATTCAGCTGGCTTTGTGCCTTAAGGAGGTACTAGAACTCCCAGGTTTTTAGTCTGGTGCTTTAACCACTACACCAAACGAGCTGTCTAAGTCTAGCTAGGATGCTCTTACTGTGCAACACAACACTGAATCACCCTTATGGAGACAATTGCTATCTCTGTTAGTTTTTCCCCTAGTAGGATGATCCCTAGTTAGATGGCCTGGACAACATATCTCAGCTAGGACAGTCAAAAACTAAGTGTTCCAGAAATCACCTCTTTCTGAAAGCCACCAGCTTCATTTAGCAAATAAGAACAAACACCAAAGCAAAGTGTTATATTAAAGATGGCCCATATTTGATTTGTGTGTGGGTTTTTTTTTTAAAAGCCAAAAGCAAAATTGGGCCAATATTCAATTCCAAGATTTAGTTGGAAGGCAGTTTGATGGAACTGTAAAACTGCCAAATCGAATCAAATGAAATTGATTCAGATTTGGGCACAATGGAGGGGAATAGCTTCTTCCAATCTGATTTAGGCTTTCAAATCGAATCAACTGCTCTTTGACGATTCTGAAACAGATACATATTTTGAATCAAATTGACAATTTGAATGGGATTTTCATTGATTTGCCCTGGACTGGGAAACAGGTGTGTTCTGTGGAATTCTTGGTTAGGAGGCCTATCATGGGGAGGGGAGAAATGAATTACCCATATATTTTGGACTATAAGACGCACTGGAATGTAAGATGCACCAAGATTTCGAAGAGGTAAACAAGAAAAAAAAATGCCCTTTCCAGCCCCCAGGAGCACTCTGCAGGCCTCCCAAACCCTCTGCGTGTCCTGTTTTTCATAAAAACGGGGTGCACAGAGGGTTTGGGAGGCCTGCAGAGTGTTCCTGGGGCTGGGGAGAGCAAAAACGCAATGCATGGGGCATTTGGGAGGCCAAAAATGGGCCATATTTTTGAAATGAAATATTTATTTCCCTTTACTACCCACAGATTTCCTGCCAAAGTTTGATTAGTTATTAATTCTGGGATACTCTGTAAACAATAAATAGTCAAATTCATAAAAGTTGGGGAGAACAAACAAACTAGTCCCTAATTTGGATTAAGTAGATTTTTCTTATTGTTCCCTAATTTTCAGAATTTCTCAATTTGAGGACTCTGTGTGGTATTCTATAACATTTTAGGCCCCACTACTTTCACTGCCATTGCTCATCCTGATATACTGAAAAATAATAATATATTCAGCTCCCAAAGATGCCGTGACCCCCATGTCATCCAGCTATAACATTTGGCATGTTCTTTACAGAAGGGAGCACCTGCCAAGCGGCTGCTGGAATCAATCAAACTGCTGAGATTCTGAAACTCTCTCTGCATGCCAGACATCTCATTGGATAACTTTATTTTATTTCAGCATCATTAAACCATAATGGAAGGTCACCAGTAGCATGTGAAGCCATAAATGGCTGCTCAGTGACGTGTCTACCAGACCTGAAAACCATTAATGATGAAAACTGCATTTATGATCACACATTAGCCAGAAAAAATAATTACACACCAGCACAAGGGCTTAAAAAAAAAAAGAAAGCAAAAAAAAAAAAAAGAAAGCAAAAAAAAAAGAAAAAAGAACCAGACCTGAAAACTATTAATGATGAAAACTGCATTTATGTTCACACATTTGGCAGAAAAAAATAATTACACGGGAACTCAAGGGCTTGTAAAACTGTCTCTTAATGTACGGCCACCAACAGACAGAATGGCAGAAGAACCTCAAGCTAAGATGGACATCAAAGTAGGATTTCCTGCCTACCTGCTAACTCTACTTTTTTAAAGGGCAAACATAGGAGATACTCAGTTCTTTTCCATGGTGTACCCCAGTTCTTACCTTACCTATGTTCATTCACACACGGCAACTTGTTTTTCAACACTTTTGTGTCAGGGTTCCAATGGATGCTCTGATTAAATCATGAGCCTCGAGCCAAGCTTCAAAAGAAATCCAGTTATTTATTAGGAGCTCCATGTTGGCAGGTTCCCAAATGAAGCCAACTCTGACCCAACGTAATTTATGGCCCTAATCATGACCCTGTTTCCCCTCTCGCCCCAGTGTGTGTCATCAATCACATTCGCCAACGGAGCAATTTCGCGGGTTGTAGAGACCACTCTTCTCTGGCAGCTGTGGGTAACCCTAGGAGGCAGCCTTGAGAAATATATATCTGGAATACACTCCTGTCTTTGGCTGCCAGCTGCTTCGTCAGTTTCCCATCACCCTTGCCTATGGCAACTCGAGAGCAGGCCAACATGTGATTGTATGTATATATAAGATAGGATCTGAGGGCAGGGGTGGGCTTCAAAAATTTTAGCAAGGGGTTCTCTGACCATTTGCTGGGTGGGTGTGGCCACGTGGGTGTGGCTTAATCAGCCTCCTGCACCATGGCAGTGAGGGGAGGAGTTTTTGCCTTCCCCAGGCTCCAGAGGCTTTACTTGAGGCTCTGGCAGGATGAAAACAGCCTCCCCAGGCTCCAGAGGCACTCTGGGGGCTGGAAATGGGCCTGTTTCTGGCCTTCCCGAACTTCCGGTAGGCCTGTTTTTCACCCTCCCTGAGCCTCCATGTGCGCCCTGCATCCAAAATGGGCCACGTAGAGACTCCTGGGAGGGGTGGGATGGACAGGGCCAGCCAGGAGTGGGATTTGAGGGTTCTCTGAAGTGCACAGAATCTTATATAGAGGTTCTCCCGAACCTCTGCGAGTTCCCAGCAGCCCACCCCTGTCTGCATGGGTTGGGAAGGAAATCTCTGCCCTTCTCTTTTGATGTTGTTACTCTGTGGCTTTTCTTCTACTGATGGAGCTGCTAAGATGAAAGGCAGGAGTTTAGAGTTCAGAGAGATGAGAGAGGCACGGGAGAAGTTTCTCCCCCTGAAGATATAGATACAAGAAATGAGAAAGCACAATGCCCCCCCTCCAATTTTCTGTAAAAAGAGATGGAAGTTTCCTTCGAGCAAAGAGTGGAACAGATAAAGCTAAGCAACTATCTCCAGAAGGAAAACAACAACGAGCTAAGCATACCTGAAGCTACAAGAGCTGACGCCTGCAGAAATAGACAGTGTCAAGGCCACAAAAAGATTCAACAGGATGTAAAGCAAGCAGTCCTCTGGTTACCAGGTTTTGAAGGGCCTCACTGGTCAACTTGGCATGAAAGGACAGATGCAACCCAGGGCAAGAGATCATTTGCTCCAACTCATGCTGTGGAGTCCTTGATGCTCTCTGAGCTTGGTTGTTTTCTTGCAGACGTTTCATTACCCAACTAAGCAACATCATCAGTGCTCTGATGATGTTGACGTTCCTCTGATGAGGATGGTGATCATTATGTATGATGGTGCCACCTAGTTGGGTATTGCAACATCTGCAAGAAAATAATCAACCTTAGAGAGCACCAAGGGCCCCACAACTTGACCCTGAGCTACAAATATTATCTTCTGTTGGTTGGTACCCACTCACACTGTCTAGAGACTTTGGAATATATTGTATCTCCTATAGCCAAGATGGCTAATATGGTTAAGACCATTTTGTCTTACTTCCTAAGTATGTGGTAGATGGTTGGCCTTGCAGTCTGGCAGTAACTTCTACCTAACCAACTCCTGGGGGCATAAGTATAAATGATCTGTAGGACAGTAGATGTGGGGAACTCTTGGATTTGTTCTTCTACCGTGTTTTCCCCCAAATAAGACCCTGTCTTATATTTTTTTGAACCCTGAAATAAGCGCTTGGCCTTATTTTCGGGGAGGTCTTATTATTTTGGGGGACATGGAGAAAGACGGGGCTCCTCTTGCTGTCTTACCTGATTTCCAGCTCTGTCTCCCTAACCCAAACTAGAGGAAATGGCGAGGACTGGCTGCGCATGCGTTTAAATATTTTCGGGGATGGCTTATTTTTTGGGGGGGGAGGGTTTCTTTTCAGGGAAGGGTTTATTTTCAGTGGAGGGCTTATTTTTGGGGAAACACGGTACTACTGAAAAAGCATGACTGCCTTCTGATGTTAACAAATTCTCTGCTATTTTTCCAGCGCAAAATTCATTCGCCACTCATAAGGCATCGACCAATGTGGCATCTTCAGGCTTTCAAGACAAGGATGAATGTATCTCATTCCATCATTTGGTTCCTTCAAGGCTATATCCCCGTTTTTATTAAATGGAGCACTTAAAGGTTTGATGGATCATGACAGTTCCTTCTTTGTTTTAGGCAAAGAGTTTGGAGCCCCGTTCTGAATGCTTTAATCCCAGCCACAGACACTGCATTCTTGCTCATCACAACATCGAGAGGTATTTTCTTTTCTTCCTGCCAGGGGTATCTATAAACCAATGGCACCAGTGAATGGAAAATGAAAATCACAAAGAGGATTAGCTGATGGTTTCTAAAGAGGATTATACAAATTCACGGAGGATAAATTTATCAATGGCCACTACTCATCAGGATGGTATGTAGCAGCTTCAGAGGAGACATGACCCAGAATGCTAACTGCTGGGGACAGCATTGGACAAATCTATTGTCTTCTTAGAGGAATTTATCTGGCCATTGTGAAGGCTGGTCAGATGGATAGGGGTGTGATTCCAGAGAATCACTGGCATGGGTATTAGTGGGCTTCTGCTTCCATTAAAGTTTGGAAATTGGGATGGAAAGAACATTCAAATTTTGCTCAGCATTAGGGAGCCTTTGGGATATGGATGATCCCAATTTGCCCCACAGGGTAGATGCATGGTTATAGATACGCACAAAATAGCAATAGCACTTAGACTTATATACTGCTTCAAAGTACTTTTACAACCCTCTCTAAGCAATTTACAGAGTCAGCCTATTGCCCCCTCCCAACAATCTGGGTCCTCATTTTACTGACCTCAGAAGGATGGAAGGCTGAGTCAACCCTGAGCCTGGTGAGATTTGAACTGCCAAACGTCTGGCAGCCCGCAGTCAGCAGAAATAGCCTGCAGTACTGCATTCTAACCATTGCGCCACCGCGGTGCAAAATGCTCCCTAAATTTGCAGAGGTATGATGCGGTTTGGTTTAAGCTTGGTGCCTTACGTCAACCCAGCTTCTGTGCTTTGTAAAGCATGAGTTTTGACTGATGGTGTTATAAGAATCTAGCCGATTCAGGTGTATTCAACAAATTAGGATATAACACAATTTATGACTGCAATCAGAATCTAAATGCTAGAAACTAGCCCATTCAGGGGTATCCAACAAACCAGGATACAGCACAATCTATGAATGAAGTGAATCTCTAAACGCTGTAGCAAAAGAATGACCCAAGAGTGGGAAATATGGACCTCTCACCCAATGGAACCAATTAAGGCTTAATGGCAGGTAAAACTGGACAACAGTATACACGGTTTTAGCATATAAGCAAGTCTTATTATTGATAGGTACTTGCTACTTAGTACAACTATACTGAATTAATCAGGCAACAGCTTCTCTTGCTCTACATGAAAGCATTGCAATAAATATATTTGTGGGAAACAATTTTGACACCGTGAGATTAGTTCAGCAAGTCCTCCTTATTTCCTCATATCAAGAATGCTAGATAGGCAGATTTAGACCCTGTCCATGATTGCAGGCTCTTGAACTCAATTGCATTATAACTAAGTTATCAGTTAATATTCCTGGACAGGCACAATAACAAGCTTTCATGAATTCTGGAAGCAGCTGTCTGAAGTTGAATTCCAGACCAATACAAGAGTTTGTTTATGACTTCTTGAACAATCAACGTTCTCCTGGGTCAGCCCAACACATTCCTGTGATGCCAACTGGAAGCTCTTAGCAAGCATAGATTCACCTCTCTTGTTCCTTGACTTACTTCCAGGAAATGATTTGACCTTGTTGAATGGTGGGGTACAAATGTGTACGTAAATGTTATTGGTGATATGGCCAACTCTCGTTGAAAGAACTATTTTAAAATTTTATTTTAAAACAGTGTTTTAGGTCCAACACTCTCCATACTTTACATAAATGACCTTTGCGATCATATTAAAAGCAACTGTGTTCTCTTCGCTGATGATGTTAAACTATTCAACCACCACCGACAATGCAACTACCCTTCAAAAAGACCTTGACTATGTGTCAGATTGGTCTAACAAGTGGCAACTTCAAATCTCAACCAACAAATGCTCTGTCTTGCACATTGGCAAAAAAAAAAAAAAATATCAAAACATAAAATACAAATTAGATGGACATGACCTTGTAGATGACCCTCACTCTGTCAAGGACCTTGGAGTACTCATTTCTAAAGATTTAAGTGCCAAAGCCCACTGTAACAACATTGACCAAAAGGCATTAAGAGTTGTTAACCTAATCTTGCGTAGCTTCTTCTCTGGTAATATTGTACTACTAACTAGAGCATACAAAACATTTGCTAGACCAATTCTCGAATACAGCTCATCTGTCTGGAACCCGCACTGCATATCAGACATAAATACAACTGAGAGAGTCCAGAGATATTTTACAAGATGAGTCCTCCATTCCTCTACCTGCAATAAAATACCTTATGCCACCAGACTTCAAATTTGGGGCTTAGACAACTTAGAACTATGCCGACTTTGGTCTGACCTACAGTAAGTGTAGTATATAAAATTATCTGCCACAATGTCCTACTTATCAATGACTACTTCAGCTTCAACCACAACAATACAAGAGCAAATAATAGATACAAACTCAAGGTAAACCGCTCCAAACTCGATTGCAGAAAATACGACTTCAGCAACAGAGTGGTCAATGCCTGGAATGCACTACCTGACTCTGTGGTTTCATCCCAAAACCCCCCAAAATTTTAACCTAAGATTGTCTACTATTGACCTCACCCCATTCCTAAGAGGTCTGTAAGGGGCGTGCATAAGTGCACCAGCGTGCCTATTCTCCCTGTCCTAATATTTCTTTCTACTTACTCTTTTCATGTATTCAAATTATGTTGATACTTTTACCTGTTATCTTATATATGCTTGACAAACAAACAAACAAAAAACAAATAAATAAAATAAAAATATTTGCGATGCTAAGAAGAAGGACCTCTCGTCCGTAAGGAGAAATATTATTCTGAAGTGATGAAGTTAGTGGGATAAATATCCAGTCGAAGGTCATAACCTGGGGAAATAAAGATTTACGACATCTTTGTTCCAAATGAACAGTGATCATGTTTTAATACATTTTCCCACCATAGTGTTTCCTTTTCAATTGTGTTTGTATAGAAAGATCTCCCACTGAGATAGTTCCAATATGGATTGCAAAATGATTTTCCTGGGAGAAAAAAATCCATCTGGGCTTGTTCTCACCAGCTTCGATTTCTGGGGTTGTAACCTCAAAGAAATTGCTTAAATCACAGTTTGGGAGTTGTGATTGTAGACCTTTTAGCTTCATTCTCAAGGCCAGTATAAATATTCAGCCGGCACAGAATTCTCTCCTTTGTGATAGAAGAGCCTCTGTTGTGTTGTTAGAAAAAAGTTATTGTGGGAGAAAAGAGGACATTGGGAATAAATGTGGCAATCGTGTTGTTTGCTAAAACATGAACAAAATATGACATTTTTGGATATTGCCTTTGCCAGGACCAATGACAATGACATGAACCAGGAATCTCCAAACGGGGCAACTTTCAGACTTGTGGACTTCAACTCCCAGAATTCCCTACCCAGCCACGCTCAGAGGAATGTGTTGAGCAGCAGACCCAGGATAGCCATGTTAGGTGGGGGAATTCTGGGAGTTGAAGTCCACAAGTCTGAAAGTTGCCAAGTTTGGAGATCCCTGACATAAACCATTGTCCAGATCTTTGAGTCTTCAAAGCTATGTCAAGTCATGAATTATTTATCAGGGAAGAAGAAGAGGCAGGAAAGTCCCCAAACAGGTCAGATGATCAATCTCCTGCAGGTACATCGATCTTCTGTCCTTAAAATTGCATGGAGCTAGGGATCATGGAGGGACGCGGTGGCTCAGTGGCTAAGATGCTGAGCTTGCCGATTGAAAGGTCGGCAGTTCAGCGGTTTGAATCCCTACTGCCGCGTAACAGGGTGAGCTCCCGTTACTTGTCCCAGCTTCTGCCAACCTAGCAGTCCGAAAGCACGTAAAAAATGCAAGTAGAAAAATAGGGACCCCCTTTGGTGGGAAGGTAACAACGTTCCGTGCGCCTTTGGTGTTGAATCATGCCAGCCACATGACCACGGAGACGTCTTCGGACAGCGCTGGCTCTTTGGCTTTGAAATGGAGATGAGCACTGCCCCCTAGAGTCGGGAACGACTAGCACGTATGTGCGAGGGGAACCTTTACCTTTACCTAGGGATCATGAAGTCATCTCCTTCTGATTGCCTGATGATTGGAGCCAAGGCCCTCCCCTGCTTCTCACGATGAGATTTGACGTCTCTCTGGACATGCAATCTGGAGCCAAGATGAATGAGGTTCAAGAGACATGGCAAGAAAATAAAACCCTAGCGTTTTCCTTTTTCTCTTTAGCATATGCCTGGTTTAGAAGGTATGGAGGAAAAAAATGCAATAGCACTCCAAGGCCCTTGCCGAGATATTACCTCCGCAATGCAGGTAGGTACAGTTACAAACTCTCTTAATCTAGGCAGCCTTCTTTCAGTCACCCAAAGCAGCCCAAATAACCCTTGTTTCTTCATGCAAATGAACACCCTGGGAATTCAGATGGGCCCTGGGAGGTTCTGAGGATATAATCTGTGGGATTCCTATCCCTGCTTTTGGGGATTGCTGTCTTGGCTATCATTTTTTGAAGGTTGTGGAGGGTATTTATTAAATAGTTCCACCAACCCTCAACTAATTTAATCAACAAAGATGATTAAGGGCCCGGAGGCTAAAAACATATGAAGAACGGTTTGCAAGAATTGTGTAGGGCTAGTCTAGTGGAAAAAAAAAAGGACTAGGAGGTGACATGATAGCAGTGTTCCAATATTTGAGGGGCTGCCACAAAAAAAGAAGGGCTCAACCTATTTTCCAATGCACCAGAAGGCAAGACAAGAAATAATGGATGGAAACTAATCCAGGAGAGAAGCAACTTAGAACTAAGGAGAAATTTCCTAACAGAGAACAACTGACCAGTGGAACGACTCACCTCCAGAAGCTGGAGGCTTCACTGGAGGCTTTTAAGAAGAGACCGAACAGCCTTTGTCTGAAATGGTCTCGGATCTCCTGCTTGAACAGGGGGTTGGACCAGTGATAAAATCCACATTTTTTTTCTACCAATTCTGTGGGTGTGGCTTGGTGGATGTGGCAGGGGAAGGATACTGCAAAATCTCCATTCCCACCCCACTCTGGGGCCAGCCAGAGGTGGTATTTGCCAGTTCTCCGAACTGCTCAAACTTTCCGCTACCGGTTCTCCGAACTGCTCAAAATTTCCACTACCGGTTCTCCAGAACCTGTCAGAACCTGATGGATTTCACTCCTGGGTTGGACTAGAAGACCTCCAAGGTCCATCCCTTTGTTATTCTGTTAATTTGAGTTTGGGGCCAATTTATCCTTTCCGTGGAGGGAATGATGCAGTAGTGAAATGTAAAATTTGTTACTACCGGTTCTGTGGGCGTGGCTTGGTGGTGGTGGGGGTAATGTGACTGAGTGGGCATGGCTAACTTTTTTTTTTTTTTTACTTTTAAAACCATTTTTTCTACAACCTCTTTGGCCGAAGAGGTTGTAAAAAAATGCTTATAAAAAAAGCCTCTGACGATCAGGCAACTCAGCTGGGATCGTCAGAGGCTTTTAAAAGCAACTTTTCTCCAGCCTCTTCGGCCAAACAGGTTGTAGAAAAAATGCTTTTAAAAGCCTCTGACGATCCCAGCTGAGCTGCGGGATCATCAGAGGCTTTTTTTTTTTACTTTTAAAAGCATTTTTTTGGCCGAAGAGGTTGTAGAAAGAATGCTTTTAATTTTTTTTTTTTTAAAAAGCCTCTGATGATCCCGTGGCTCATCTGGGCATATGGGGGGAGGGGGGAAGGATTTTTGCTACTGGTTCTCTGAACCACCCGCCATCGCTACTGGATCGGATGATCTGGTCCAAACCGGGAGCATTTCACCCCTGGATTGATGTCGTATTTCAGTAACAAACAGAAGCTGAAGAGCAGAGTTGACCCCAAGGTAAAAACAACTGGATGTGTTTAAAATCACATTTTCAGCCCTTTGATTGGGTTCAATGACTTGGCCCCCAATTTAGCAGATTATATTTCTAAGGAAGCCACAGGGCTCTTCCACCCTTTGAAGAAAATATACATCCAAACCAACAGGTCTCTGTTTTTTTTTTTTCCAGAGCCAGCTGTGGCTGCTGCTGCTGCTGGACCAGGCGCTTTATCCACCTGCTTTATCTTTGATGAAAGTTCACCCAACTGCTTTACAGGAGGCTGCCAAACTTCACAGCTGGGAGTGAAGGGAAAGGAGAGAGGAATAGCAAAGTGTGAGTTACGTCAAACTGCTGCCGGGAAGTGATATGCGTCTCTTAACATCGGCTCCTTTCTTTCGTATCTCTTCATAGCTCAGGGCCTCCGCACAAAAGGACAATAAAAGCGTATTTGGGGGTTGGCTGGTTTATTTGAATCGGTCTGCCCTGCTCTGCTGCTGAAAAGAAGACGACAGATGTCCGTGTGTCACATTCAGGTATACATTTCTCCCCACTGCACCTATTTTATAGCAACTTCTACTCTCGCGACTTCAATTCTCAAATGCCTTTGGAAGGACAATAAGCATAGGGGTAAAAACACAGTAGCATCAACAACTCTGCACAAATGGCAACTCAGTTTGCCACGAATTCAGGGAAGGCTAACTGGATAGCTCAACAGACAGAGCTCTGTAATTTAACACCAGCTGTCTGCAATTAAAGTAAGATCGAATCTCGCCAGGCTCAAGGTTGACTCTGCCTTCCATCCTTTCTAAGGTAGGTAAATTGAGGACCCAGATTATGGGGGCAATAAGCTGACTTTGTATAAATATACAAAAGTATGAAGGCTATTGCTTAACGCATTGTAAGCCGCCCTGAGTCTCTGGAGAAGGGCAGCATATAAATCAAATTTTAAAAAATAAAATAAAATAACGTCTTTTCTTGAAGAGCCATGTCTTCGTGACTCTTTGGAAACTCAAGAGAGAGGATGTGGCCTGAATATCCGGGGCCAAGCTGTCCATCCCCCCCCCCCCCCCCCCCAAAAAAGAAGCACCTGAAGGCCAGACAAGGAATAATGCATGGAAACTGATCAAGGAGAGATTCAACCTAGAAATAAGGAGGAACTTTCTGACAGTGAGGACAATCAACCGATGGAACAGAAGTTGCCTTTGGAAGTTGTGGGAGCTTCATCACTGGAAGCTTTCAAGAAGAGACTGGACTTCTGTCCATCTGTCCATCTGTCAGAAATGGTGTCGGGTCTGCTTGGAGGGTGGGGGTTGGACTACATGACCTACAAGGTCCCTGCCAACTCTGTTAATCTGTTATAAATAAATAAATTAACACCGTATACCCATACAACGAAATTCACTTAACACCCAAAGACCAGGTCCAACACCCCCCCAAACATAACAATCCCCAAACACACTCCCACCCACCACAATTCTCCATCCCTAAAACACCCAAACATCCACACAACAGACCAAGTAATACCGTCCAACAGCTCACTGATGGTGGCCCTTTAGTTCGTTGTTGAGTGCAATTATAGCTCTGGGATAAAAACTATTCCAGAGAAGCCATCATCCAGAAGGTTTGTTTATGTTTTATGTTTTATTAAATTTATATACCGCCCTACTCCTGAAGGACTCAGGTTGGTGAACAGGCACAGAATAAAATACATAAATACAAAATTTAAAAACAATTTAAAACCAAATTAAATAATTTAGCCCAAGATTTGTGCAAATGGGATTACCTTGGGATGGGGGAAAAAACCCTTGACCGATCATGCTTCATCTCAAATTTAATCCTAAATCTAAATCTCTGTTTAGATGAGTTAACTAGTGTAGGAGCCTTGGTGACGCAGTGGTTAGAATGCAGCATTGCAGGAAAACTCTGGGATTCGATCCCGGTGTGGCTCACGGTTGACTCAGCCTTCCATCCTTCCGAGGTCAGTAAAATGAGGACCCAGATTGTTGGGGGCAAATATGCTGATTTTGTAAAACTGCTTGGAGAGTGGTTTGTAATGCTTTATGGAGCAGTGATCTAAGTCTAAGTGCTATTGCTAAGGCCCACATTAATGTGTTTCTTGATTTCCTGGCATTTGAAAAAAAAACTCTGGGGAGTTATTCTGCCAATATTTCCCAGGTTCTCTGCCCAAATCATTGCTGGGGGATGCGGGGAAGGGAATAGCATCACACCAATGGCGATTGCCATTTCTCTCTCTCTCTCTCTCTCTCTCTCTCTCTCTCTTAGAAACATAATTTGTTTTGCCTCTGTTTGTTCATTTGATACGCTGCCCGATTCCCAAATGTCTTTGGGCAGATTACAACTAAAAAACCAATTTATGAAAAGAAAAATACAACAGACTTAGGAGACCGGAGTAAAAATGACCAAACTAAACTACAATGAAACAGAGCAAAACGGGCTCCACGCAATCACCCTGTTTCCAAGGTTTAAGATTGCGATGGATATCAAATATCTTACAATCCATATATTAACTGCTGCAAGAATAATCTACGCAAGAAATTGGAAACAAGAAAAAATACCAAGTGAAACAGAAGTAATAGGGAAAATTTTAGAATGCACTGAAATGGATAGGTTAACCAAAGAATTACAAGAAAAAGAAGAATCAGATTATTATAAAATATGGAATAATTGGTATAATTGGTTAAAAATTAGAAATATACAAAAAATATAGGGGATATATTACTGATTGATACATATATATATAATAAAAATATTATTAGATTACAGAAAGGTGAAGGAATATATTATAAGTAGAATTGTAGAATGTCACTCTGAAAAAATGCTTAAGAAGAAATTATATTCTTTTTGTGTATATGTTGTATAAATGTTCGTTGTGTATATGTTACGTATGTCTTTTTTAATATTTATATTCAATAAAAACTATTTAAAAAAAAAAGATTGCGATGGCGAACCTATGGCACGCGTGCCTGAGGTGGCATGTGGAGCCATGTCACTTAGCATGTGCGGCGTCGCCCATTCCTCTTCCACATTTCCGGTGTGCATGTGTGCATGCAATGATCAGCTGGTCTTTGTGTGTGTGGCAGTGCTGGAAACTGGAAGAGCAGCTGATTGGTGCATGCACATATGTGGCAGTAACCGGAAGACTTGCCAGCCGGCACGCGCAAAGTGCTCCCTTTTTGGTACTTGATGCCACGTGTGCACGCGCTCTCTTTTTCGCACTTGGTGCCGAAAAGGTTCGCCATCACTGGTCTAAGAGAACAACTAAGTTTTCAAAGATGTCCCGAAAAACATAAAAGTGAGAGCCACGTGACTCTCTGTGGGAGAGATCATTACAGCAGGCAGACGTTGCACTAGAGCGGATGTATTTTCTGGTCCTACCTGGAAACTTTAATTGATGGGACCTGGAGTGGACCCAACCTGTTGGAGCAAACCAGAAAAGCAGAGACAAGGTTATTGTGCAAGAGCCTTGATAGTACAGTGGTCTACGCACCCTGTTATTAACACAGCTGCCTGCAATTTACTGCTGGTTCGAATCTCTCCAAGGCTCAAGGTTGACTCAGCCTTCCATCCTTTCTAAGGTGGGTAAATTGAGGACCCAGTTTGTGGGGGCAATAAGCTGACTTCTATAAATATACAAAAGGATGAAGGCTATTGCTTAACGCATTGTAAACCGCCCTGAGTCTCCGGAGAAGGGCGGCATATAAATCAAATTTAAAAAAAAAATTGTAGGAGATGACCACAATGAGCCCGAGGGAGGAGTCAAGTACACCATCAGTCTTGAGTCACTTTATACTCACAATGTCAATTAATTAATCCAAACAAGTAATCTTTGAAGAAATCTTTCATTTTATTAAGCACGACAACCAGTCCCCGATTGTGGCGTAGCCAACACTGACTTCCTGACCCCAAACCTTCCCTTTCCGTTCCCCAATTCTCGGCATCTCATTGGCCCTCTTCCAAATCACTCTCCCCATATCTAGTACTTCAGCTCCCAGGAATGTCCCCCCTCCCATCTCATCTCCTAGGGGACATTATCTTCAGGGAAAATAAGTAGGTGAGAAGTCAAGCGTCCTCTTGCCAGCTGCCCCCTCTTCTCCTTCTTATGTCAGCACTAGAGTGCAGGTTGAAGTGCTGACACACAAGAGATTTAAGTCCAGCCCACCTTGAATTCTGTTGACTCTTATCTACCACCAATCTGCTTTTACTGTTAGTGGTTCAGATTCTTGCAGAGAGCTTAAGCTCGCAATAAACCTTTATATATATATTCATTTGAACTGCCTGGATTCCTGATTTCTCATACTTGACAGCTATGCTATGAAAACACTTTAAGTCACAGGTATAGTATAGAATAGAATAACAGAGTTGGAAGAGCTGGAAGACCTTAGAGGTCTTCTAGTCCAACCCCATTCAGGAAGGAAACCCTATACCATTTCAGACAAATGGTTGTCCAATCTCTTCTTAAAAACTGCCAGTGTTGAAGTATTCACAACTTCTGGAGGCAAGTTGTTCCACTGATTAATTGTTCTCACTGTCAGGAAATTTCTCCTTAGTTCTAGGCTGCTTCTCTCCTTGATTAGTTTCCATCCATTGCTTCTTGTCCTGCCCTCAGGTGCTTTGGAGAATAGCTTGACTCCCTCTTCTTTGGGGCAGCCCCTGAGATATTGGAACACTGCTATCCTGTCACCCCAATCCTTCATTTTCTCTGCTATCCTACAAGAGCACACTTTGTTGTGGTGGTTAAAGGCACCTAGCTAGAAATTGGGAAACTGTGAGTTCTAGTCCTGCATTAGGTATGAAGTCAGATGGGTGTCATTGAGCCAATTACTCTCTTAGCCCTAGGAAGAAGACAAGGACTGACTACTACTGAAAATCTTTCCAAGACAAATGGCAGGGCTTCGTCTAGATGGTGGCCAGAAGTCAAGACTGACCCTAAGAGGCTGCCCAACATTCATGTACATCAGACTGAACACGAATGGAATTACTTCCAAAGAAAAATGTACAGGATTTGCCTTGGTATGAATTAACTACAGTAAGAGCCGCGGTGGCGCAGTGGTTAGAGTGCAGTACTGCAGGTTGATCACCGTCTGCCAGCAGTTTGGCAGATTGAATCTCACCAAACTCAAGGTTGACTCAGCCTTCCATCCTTCCGAGGTGGGTAAAATGAGGACCCAGATTGTTGACTCTGTAAACCGCTTAGAGACGACTGTAAAGCATTGTGAAGCGGTATATAAGTCTAAGTGTTATTGCTATAAATCTTCCAGAGTTTCCCAGCTTCCTGAACTCTAGATATAAAATCTAGATGAAAATGTCTTTGGAATCTTACTCTGGCTTATTATAAATAACCTGCCTTCTTTGGCAACCAAGCTTGTTTTTCAACGTCTGAGCAGCACCAAGTTGTGGCAGAAGCCACTCCATCAAATTGGCTGTTATTCAACCTCAGGGCATATCCAAGCAGAATTCAACAGGCCCTTTTGTCATGCTTTATTTCTAGTAAACCAGCTCTGAGAAATACATGATTAGTCTAGCGACAACTCCTCCGATGCCCTGTGGAGTCCGCCTCACTGTTTGCCCTCATTACCTCTTGAGCCAATGAATGGAAACACAGCAGAAAATGGCAGCCCCATTGTGCTCCCTACAGCTTTCTCTTGATGTCTGCTAGTCTCCTTGTTCGGCCTGAATTTATTGATGTACCTTTACAAGTCTTTTAATTAAAAACAACAATGCAATTATATGAAAGGAAAGTGCCAACATCCAGGATCGATGTTATTGGTGAAAAAGCCTCAGTGGTTTTGTTTGGAAGTGCGTCGGGCTGCCTATCAACCTACTGAAGTAGGCCAGGTGAAGAAAGAGACTCTAAAAGAACTACCTGACTTATTGTTGTAGGGTAAAACAAGCCTTGAACACCTGATAAGAGTTTCTCTCTCTCTCTCTTTCTTTCTCTCTCCTCAATGGGACCTTTGTGATTGGCCAATGCATCATAGCAACCAAGAGACTTGGTAGAGCCAGAGGTGGGTTTCAGCAGGTTCTGGCCAGTTCTGGAGAACCAGTAAGCAGAAAGTTTGAGTAGTTCGGAGAACTGGTAAATACCACCTCTGACTGGCCTCGCCCCCATCTATTCTCTGCCTCCTGAGTCCCAGCTGATCATGAGGAAATGGGGACTTTGCAGTAACTTTCCCCTGGAGTGGGGAGGGAATGGAGATTTTTTTTAAAAAAATATTTTTATTTATTTATTTGTCAAGCATATATAAGATAACAGGTAAAAGTATAAACATAATTTGAATACATGAAAAGAGTAAGTAAAAAGGAATATTAGGACAGGAACGGTAGGCACGCTGGTGCACTTATGCACGCCCCTTACAGACCTCTTAGGAACGGGGTGAGGTCAACAGTAGACAGTCTAAGGTTAAAGTTTTGGGGGTTTGGGGAAGAAACCACAGAGTCAGCTAGTGCATTCCAGGCATTGACCACTCGGTTACAGGGGAAGGATACTTTTATAGTATCCTTCCCTGCCACGCCCACCAAGCCACACGCACCAAGCCACGCCCACCGAACTGGTAGTAAACAATTTTGAATCCCACCACTGGATAGAGCAGTGGTTAGAATGCAGTATTGCAGGCAAACTCTATCCACAGTATGGAGTTCAATCCTGACCGGCTCGAGGTTGACTCAGTCTTCCATCCTGAGGACCCAGATTTTTGGGGGTAATATTCTGACTCTGCAAATCACCCAGAGAGTGCTGTAAAGTACTGTGGGGTGGTATATAAGTCTAAATGCTATTGCTAAGTGCTGATTTTGTGAACAAACCAGCCCTCTCCTCTTAGGAAGCCATCTGTAGGAAGCCTCTTTGCAGTCTACCAGACGCTGCTTCAGTGTCTCATCTTCTCTCTGAATGATTGCATGATATCTCTCTTTTTCTCTCTCTCCCCCCCTCTCTCTCCATTATTAATAAACCAAGAAGCATTTTTGTTATGCTTAATTATCGACCACTCATACTTTTTAAAATCAAAAGTTTGTGGGAAAGGTTCTTCTAAATCACGAACTTCTCATTCATCTAAGAACGTAGGACTTTATCAGGAGCTGAGAGTTTTCAGAAAATACTATCAGTTTTATTGATTTGGGAAAGAAAGAAAGAAAGAAGAAGGAAAGAGGGAGGGAGGGAAGAAAGAAGAAGGAAAGAGGGAGGGAGGGAAGAAAGAAGGAAAGAAAGAGGGAGGGAGGAAGAAAGGAGGAAAGGAAGAAAGGAAGGAAAAAAGAAAGAAAGAAAGAAGGAGGGAGGAAAGAAGGAAGGAAAGAAAAAAAGAAAAAAGAAGGAAAGAGGGAGGGAGGGAGGGAGGAAAGAAGGAAAGAAAGAAAGAGGGAGGGAGGAAGAAAGGAAGAAAGGAAGAAAGAAAGAAGAGGGAAGGAGGGAGGAAAGAAGAAAGGAAGGAAGGAAGGAAAGAAAGACAATTTAAGAACATAAATGCATATAAAATTAAAGGTCATGTTTAAAAACAAGATTAAAAAAGCAAACAGAAAAAGGGAAAGACAAAGACGAAGTCAAACTAAATGAAATCCAATACTATAATTATGTATGTGAAAAAGATGGCTACAATTCAATTTTTAAACAAATTGAATCTGTCTACAGGGAATCATATTATTCAAGAGTTTCTTCTACATCAATAGAAGCAGTTCAAAGGCTGAGAGTTGGCACATTTGCGGAAGCCGGCTTCAGTATTACGATGCACGAGCGTATTTCCAGAACCCAGGAATTGAAGACAAGCGCACAGCCTAATTTTCAGCCTTTTGGGGAGAGAAAAAAAACCCCACACCTTCTGCTGTCATCTTAATTTGTAAATCACGTCACACTTTTCCAGCATTTTCTCTGGGACCAGAGCTAGTGCTTTCATGTCAATATCATTTTCATTTAAATAGAGTTCACAGTGTTGTATGCTGGAGAATCACACTTCCCTAACTTTTTTTTTAAAAGAAACCAGGAAATGTTGCCACCAATTTGGGAGGATGCATTTTCAACAGGCTAGAGACGAAGGTAATATTTGTAGTTCAGGGTTGAACTGTGGAGTCCTTAGGGTTTTTGAGCTTGGTGGTTTCCTTGCAGAAGTTTCATTACCCAACTAGGTAACATCATCAGTGCTAAAAGGAGTCCGGCTTGTGTAAAGCTGGAGGAGGAGGAGGGGGAGGAGGAGGAAGAAGAAGAGGAGGGTGGCTGTGGGGTCCTTGGTACTCACTGAGCTTGCTGGTTTTCTTGCAGATGTTTCATGACCCAACAAGGTAACATCATCAGTGCTAGAAAGGAGTCCAGCTTGTGCAAAGCTGGAGGAGGAGGAGGAGGAGGAGGAGGAGGAGGAGGAGGAGGAGGAGGGCGGCAGTGGGGGTCCTTGGTACTCTCTGAGCTTGCTGGTTTTCTTGCAGAGATCTCATTACCCAACAAGGTAACATCGTCAGTGCTAGAAAGGAGTCCGGCTTGTGTAAAGCTGGAGGAGGAGGAGGAGGAGCAGGTGGAAGAGGAGGAGGAGGAGGAGGAGGAGGAGGAGGAGGAGGAGGAGGAGGAGGAGGAGGATGGCTGTGGGGTCCTTGGTACTCACTGAGCTTGCTGGTTTCCTTGCAGAGATTTCATTACCCAACTAGATAACATCATCAGTACTAGAAAGGAGTGGGGTTTATGGAGTGGAAGAGGATGATGAGGATGAGGACTCTCAGTTCTAGTGCTCTCTGAACTTGGCGGTTTTCTTGCATACATTTCATTACCCAACTAGGTAATATCATCAGTGCTAATGATACCTAGTTAGGTAATGAAACTTCTGCATGAAGACAACCTCTTCGTCAGAGAGGACGAAGGAGTCCATGCAAAATGTTCTTTTTTCCCCCTCCTTTCTTTCTCTGGAGAAACGTATGGTATGGCCTACATTATACAAGAATTTCCCACCCCCAACCTTCCCTCCCCAACCTCCTTTATCTCTTCAATTTTATCCAACTCGCAAAACATAAGAGTACACCTTATTTTCTGCAAGGTGAATGGGTACGTTTTTATCGCATGGAAATGTACAGACATAACTGCTGGCAAAAGATAAGAGGCCCCCCCCGAGAAGTTTATTGTGGTTTGAAATAGTTCGCGCCGGACCTGAAATATTGCTTTGCTTTTTCCTTGAAGTCAGTCAAAGAACAAGCTGTTGAATTTATGGTCTGCACTCCTGTGGCGGTGTGGTGGAGTTCCCGTAAAGCAATAATTATGAACAGAGCGGTGCCGTTTTACAAAGCAGCTTGCAGAATTACTTCAGGCCGTCTCAAGTTGAGAGAAACAGTTTTGAGGAATCCACAAGTTCCAGGGGTTTAAACTTTATAATGCCCTGGTAAGGCCACACTTGGAATACTGCATCCAGTTTTGGTCACCATGCTGTAGAAAAGATGTGGGGACTCTAGAAAGGGTGCAGAGAAGAGCAACAAAGATGATTGGGGGACTGGAGGCTAAAACATATAAAGAACGGGTGCAGGAACTGGGTCAGAGGTGGATTTCAGCAGGTTCTGACCAGTTCTGGAGAACCGGTAGCGAAATTTTGAGTAGTTTGGAGAACTGGTAAATACAGCCTCTGATTGGCCCCGCCCCCATCTATTCTCTGCCTCCCGAGACCCAGCTGATCGGGAGGAAATGGGAATTTTGCAGTAACCTTCCCCTGGAGTGGGGAGGGAATGGAGATTTTAGGTATCCTTTCTACCTCTTGGGTAGAGAGCAGGATGAAGGGTAGATATGGTGAAATACTGCAGCTGATAAAACATCTCAACTAAAGAAGCAAAATGAACAATAGCAGAAAGAGAACAAAATGTGTGTATGTGTGTGTGTGAGAGAGAGAGAAGAGAGAGTGAGTGAGTGAGAGAGAAGAGAGAGAGAGAGAGGAGAGAATGATGAGAGAGAGAGAAGAGAGAAAAAAGAGAGAAAAGAGAGAAGAAGAGAGAGAAGAGAGAGAGGGAGGGAGTGGGGAAGATCTCTAATGCCCAAAGAAAGAAATATACTTCCTTATCTTATGAAGCAATGCTACCTGGAATTAAGTCTGTGTAAATTAAGCAGAACAAAACTTTGAGCAGACAAGTGTAGACTTGAAATGCAGCTGTGTAGAAGGTGAGTGTAACCTTTTCACCCCATATAAAATACTCTCTTTATCAAGGCAGGATGGCCTCGGTCTTTATTCCATTCCCTCTAGACCAAAACATAGAACAATGACTACCAAGGGTTTTAAAAAAAAATCAAATCAAACCAAACAGACCTCTCTTGTTGCTATTATGGTACTACTGAAAGTTTAAGCCCCCGAATCTGGAAAAAAAACAGGAACTATTCCTCTAAATCACCCTTCCCCCTCCAAACTGCTGCTCTCCAGATAAGTTACACTTCAATTTAGTTACACAAATCAAGGAGAGAAGCAAGCTAAAAACAAGGAGAAACTTCCTAACAGTGAGAACTATTAACCAGTGGAGCGGCTTGCCTTTGGAAAGTTGCTGGGACTTCATCACTGGAGGTTTCTAAGAATAGACTGGACAGCCACTTGTCTGAAAATGGTAGAGGGTCTCCTGCTTGAGCAGAGGTTGGACTCAGTGGTGAAATCCAATTTTTTTTCTACTGGTTCTGTGGGCGTGGCTTGGTGGGCGTGGTGTGGCTTGGTGGGCGTGGCAAGGGAAGGATACTACAAAATCTCCATTCCCACCCCCACTCCACGGGAAGGATACTGCAAAACCCCCATTGCCTCCCCGCTCCTGGGGTAAGGATATTGGAAAAATCTCCACTCCCACCCCCACTCTGGGGCCAAATACCAGAGGTGACATTTGCCTGTTCTATGAAATAACTCAAAATTTGTGCTACTGGTTCTCCAGAACCTGTCAGAACCCTGCTGAATTTCACTCCTGGTTGGACTAGAAGACCTCCAAGGTCTCTTCTGACTGATTAATTCTCTGAGTTTGTAAAGTATCCCAACCAGTGGTGGGATTCTTCCGGTTTAACAACCGGTTCAGTGATCGCGTGCTGCGTGTCTGTGTGCAGTTCAACAAAAAAAAAAATCACTTGTGCTAGTGCTAGGGAATTAAAACAGCTGAGGTGTGGCAATCCGCTCTGCCACGCTAATCAGCCGCAAAGATAAAAGTAAGTAAAGTGCAGGGGCAGGAAGGCGGCTCCAGCTGATTGCCGGAGTGAACTGGTTCCCAGCTGATCTTCGGAGCTACCAATTTGCCCGAACCGGACTAACCCAGTAGAATCCCATCCCTGAATCCAACCTATCTGGTGGGCAATAGGTTGGAGAAGCCTGCTTCTCCCTTAATGGTAAGCAGTACATTCATTGGGGAGGAGATTACCCGGATGGACAGCTTTTCCTGCAAGAAGAGACGAGTGTGTTACTTGGAACCCTGACAATGAGTGTCCGAATGAATCCAATGAATTCTTTATTGTTGACCCATCCACTTGCACGGTTTTGGAGGCTGCTAAGTCAAACTTTAGCCTGGTAATGTTGAGGGGGCGGCTGGGTGCCAAGCTCACCACACAGCTGCCCCGGGTTCCTTTCTTTCATCGCCCGTCAAGTCAGGCTGTCTGGTTTCAACCTGTGCAACCAGCCTTGGACAAATGGAGAGAAGGCAGGGCCGACGCACAATTCCAGCCATGTAATCCCCGTTAGCTCTGAGTGCTTCTCAATAGCTGTTGATGGGGCATAGCAAGCTCAGCCCCGACGAATGAAAAAAAGAAAACAGTTCTGTTTTTTATGTACGCATCAGGCCTTGTTGACATACTATTAAATTGTTTTAATCGCCTGCACTTATGGAGGCATAGATCTTGGTAGTTAAAATCCAATACCTTGTAAAATGCTCTCCATGCTCAAAATATTCGGAGAGCCATAACTGGAGTTGAGAGACTTAAACTAATATGGCAAGAACAAATGGCGGGCTATGGAATTCTTGGTGGAGCAGGATGCTTGGCTGTCCAGCACAGCTGATGAAAACACCTAGTAATCCTGATTCTCTCTCCCACCCCCCCACCATAAGAACTTTAAAAGCTTTCTTTCTGGTCTGTTTGCTCTATGAATTCCCTTCTAAATCTTGGCAGTTTATGACCGTTCTTCCCTTACTTATTTATATCCCAATTCTGATATCTTGTTCTTTGCTCACTGAGTTCAAGGCAGCCAGCGTCGGAATTATTGATTTCTAGAATTGTAGGAATAGGAAGCATGCCCCGGGCTCTGAATCAAAATGCCAGTTGTCCATGAGGATGGATTTCCCATGTTATATAAAAATGGACTATTTCTTCTTCTTCTTCTTCTTCTTCTTCTTCTTCTTCTTCTTCTTCTTCTTCTTCTTCTTCTTCTTCTTCTTCTTCTTCTTCTTCTCTTCTTCTTCTTCTTCTTCTTCTTCTTCTCCTCCTCCTCCTCCTCCTCCTCCTCCTCCTCCTCCTCCTCCTCCTCCTCCTCCTCCTCCTCCTCTATGACCACCTCCTCCACCTCCTCTTCTTCTTCTTCCCCCCTCCCCCTTTTCTCTTCCTCTCCCACCTTTAAATATTAGGCATCTTGCAGCATCTGTATTAAAAATTAACTTAGGCACAGGACACATTGAGAAGGAAAACAGTCCAGATTTCTGCATAGGTTTCTTCCCATCTACATTTTAAGCATACTGGCTTGGTCTATGTGAAGTGGCATGAGGAGGAAAAAAAGAAAGAGCATTTAGTCACAACCTGTGACCACATTTTACTGTGTTGTGCTTTGTGAATGGATGACCTGTTAAATAAACAATTTCATTTGACTGCTTGTAACCTACCGTGGAACCCTGTAGGAAAAGGAAGCTAAACTGAACGAAATACTAAACTGAATGTCACACAAATATATTTTAAATAGCTTTTCAAACAGGGATTACCTTGTCTTACATTAAACAAACAAGGAAATATACATTTGTTTTCCTCCAGGGAATGCTTTGTTCATTAAATATAACAGATCCATTGCCATGTTTACAAAAGCAAAGGACACATCTATTTGTGCAAAACTTTTGCTCTTAAGGGTTTTGGTTTGAGTGGTTAAATAAAAAGAACATTTTCAGTGCTTGTTTTCATGAAGATCCATCTGTTTGCTCCAACAATAGTCATGCAACAATAAGATTAGACATCTACATTAATAGAATAGAATAGAATAAACAGAGTTGGAAAGGACCTTGGAGGTCTTCTAGTCCAACGCCCTGCTTAGGCAGGAAACCCTACACCACTTCAGACAATGGTTATCCAACATCAACTTAAAAACTTCCAGTGTTGGAGTATTTACAACTTTTGGAGGCAAGTTGTTCCACTGATTAATTGTTCTAACTGTCAGGAAATTTCTCCTCAGTTCTAAGTTGCTTTTCTCTCCTTGATTAGTTTCCCACCCATTGCTTCTTGTCCTGTCCTCAGGTTCTTTGGAGAATAGCTTGACTCCTTCTTTTTTGTGGCAGCCCCTGAGATATTGGAACACTGCTATCATGTCTCCCCCTGGTCCTTCTTTGCATTAAACTAGATATACCCAGTTCCTGCAACCGTTTTTTCATATGTTTTAGCCTCCAGTCCTCTAATCATCTTTGTTGCTCTTCTCTGCACTCTTTCTAGAGTCTCCACATCTTTTTAAAGATCTCATCTTCTTGCCCTTTTTTGTTAACTTATATTTGGGTATCCTTCCACCTTTTTTTCTGTTTGTTGATAACCATATTTTTTTCATTCTTAAAAGAGCACACCACAGCTAAGAAACAAAAATGATTTGCTGCTAAAATGCCATATTCTGAAGTAGCAATAATGAAAGATATGGGAAAACCTATGAACTGGTTAACTCGGTTCGGGAGATGTCCATGAAAACTATTGTGGAACTGAGATTGTGAATAAATAAATCTGTCGCTTGGATGTCATATATTCTGAAGACGTTAGATGGCCTTAAGCTTACATTCTCCTAAATACTGTGAAGGAATATTCTTGAACAATTTTTAAAGCACTGTTATAAAAATGATTTAGAGAATGTCTCACAAAATTTGTTATATCCTGAAGACCTACAATTCTACATGTGGAATATTAGCCCTAATAAAATCAGTGGGGATTAATTTCTGAATGAATGCACCAGTAAAGGAGAATGTTTGTGGCTCAGGGTTGAGATGATGGGGTCTTTGGGTGGGTGTGGCCATGGTGGGCGTGGCCATGTCGGCCTCCTGCACCATGGTGGGAAGGGGGTGTTTTTGCCCTCCCTGGGCTCTGGAGGCTTTTCTCGAGCCTCCCAGGAGGGTGAAATTGGCCTCCCCAGGCTCCGGAGGCCCTCTGGAGGCTGGAAATGGGCTCGCCTTCTCGAATTTCCAATAGGCCAGTTTTTCACCCTCCTCGAGGCTCCGTGCACACCCTGCACTTACCTGCATCAAAACAAGCCGCGTGGGGACTCCTGGGAGGGGCGGGGGTTGGCGGGGCCAGCCAGGAGTGGGATTTTGGGGGTTGTCCAAACTGCGCAGAATCTTAGCTAGAGGTTCTCCCGAACCCCTGTGAACCACCAGCAGCCCCACCCCTGGCACAATCCCTAAACCTGGTTAAAGGACAGGAGGGTGGGATAAGGCAGATTATCATAACTGGGAAAAAAAAGGACAGTTGCTAGTACTGATAGCAAACTGAGAATAGATGTCTAACCAGTCTATTGTTTTGGAGAGCAGCCAAACTCATTAATCCATCTGCTCCTAAAACTTCTGAGCCCATTCTGGCAGGCCGACATGCCCTTTGTGAAACTTTGAGGCCGACTAGGAAAGAAGAAAGGTCCTGTAGATCTTTTCAGAAATGCCAGAACAAGTCCCTGCCCGAGCTGACATTTTCTGCCCTAAATCAAAAGCTAACGAAAGCAGACTGCATTCGAGGCAGCTTTAATATAAATTAAGTCAGCGGTGGACATCTTCTAAACAGCCGCAGTCAGGATCAGTCTGTAATAGTAGACTAACAGATGTTGGCACTTTTATTATTAATTATACATTTCATTATCATATGATTATTGTCAAACATTACTTGACAGCAAATGCAGCGTTTTTCGAATCACGCTCCTGTGCTATCAAAGCCACACTCTTGTTGTTTGTGTTTTCAATGCACCCATTTAAATACGTTTTGCAGTGTCGTAATACTGTGGAGTGTGTCTTGTTTTTAACACCACCAGATTTACACACGCACACACACACACAGAGAGAGAGAGTACAAATGAGAATTTCAAAAGCTCATGGTGCCCTGGGACAGAAAATCTAAGTAAATACATTTTTAAAAAGTATGGAGAAAAAATAAACAGAAAGAGCAGTTGACAAATTGATAGGTAAGCGCGCATCATGTTCAGAAGTCAGTTCCCATGACTTCACAGCCAAAGCAACCTGAGATTCATGGTTTGGCTCAATTTCTGCTAACTAGCGCAGATAATCAAAAGATTACATGGAACAATGGGAGCAACAAAGCTTTTTATCCCATTCGCTTTCCTAATTAGCAGCAGAAGGCAAAATACCAATACATATTTAACCCAAAGCATGTAGCTTTATTATCCATATGCTTACGAAAAAGTCTCATTGGCAATTCACCGAGAACATATGCTGCCATGGCATAAAAAAGTAAAAAGCAAAGATTTGTTTGTATTCTCGCCTGTATATTTTGGTCCTCCGTTTGCCTCCCTCAATTAAAGAATTGAGGGAGGCAAACTCAATTCAAACCCCCTTTCTTTTTGCAAGCTAAAAGGAAAAAAAAAGAAAAACAACGAAAACCAGAATCCATGAACCCCAATTGAAACCTATATTAGACTCTGCCTTAAAATCTGGTGCGTCAGCAATATGTACAGTGAAATCTCAAAGGTGGACATGTTGTAGCTGGCCCGGATTTGCTCTGTGTCACTGCAAATATAGCAGGGCAATCCAAGCCCAAAGCTAATCGTTGTATCAGAATAATGACCAATGTTTTGCAGAGGGTTGGCATCTCACTCATGCTAAATTTGTTCAATAAGTGGTAGATACCACTAAAGAAATTAGACCTGAACATCTTTAATTCGAACATCTCTAAAGGGAACAGGAGGGTTTATTCCCCTTCCCCTCCCTCTCTCCTTCCCTCCCTTTTCTTTCTCTTTCTCTCTTCCCTCCCCTCCCTTCCTGTCAGCTTTGCAAGGTAGTCCAGACAAGAAGCATAACCAGAAGTACTAGCTCTAACTTCATTGTAAAGTTACATCAATAGAATCTTGAAGGCTGAAGGTACATATTATCTTCGGTTGCCTAATCTGTAGCTCTTACTTCTGTCTCCCAAAGTAAGTCCTTCCTTCCTTCCTTCCTTCCTTCCTTCCTTCCTTCCTTCCTTCCTTCCTTCCTTCCTTCCTTCCTTCTCCCTCCCTCCCTCCCTCCCTCCCTCCCTCCCTCTCTTGCAAGGTAGTCCAAACAAAAAGCACAAACAAAATATATAAATCTAATAAAATGAAAAAAATGAAAAAGGACTACCTCTAATTCTATTGATGACAGAATTTTGCAAGTCTAAAAGTACATCCTGCCTCTTATCTGACTGTTGGCTAGTCTGTGGCTCTTCCTTCTGTCTTCCTTTCCTTTCCTTTCCTTTCCTTTCCTTTTCCTTTCCTTTCCTTTCCTTTCCTTTCCTTTCCTTTCCTTTCCTTTCCTTTCCTTTCCTTCCCTTCCCTTCCCTTCCCTTCCCTTCCCTTCCCTTCCCTTCCCTTCTTCCTTTCCTTTCCTTTCCTTTCCCTTCCCTTCCCTTCCCTTCCTTCCCTTCCCTTCCTCCTTCCCTTCCTTCCCTTCCCTTCCCTTCCCTTCCTTCCCTTTCCTTTCCTTTCCTTTCCTTTCCTTTCCTTTCCTTCCCTTCCCTTCTCCTTTCCTTTCCTTTCCTTTCCTTTCCTTTCCTTTCCCTTTCCTTTCCTTTCCTTTTCCTTTCCTTTCCTTTCCTTTCCTTCCCTTCCCTTCCCTTCCCTTCCCTTCCCTTCCCTTCCCTTCCCTTGTCCTTTCCTTTCCTTTCCTTTCCTTCCCTTCCCTTCCCTTCCCTTTTCCTTTCCTTTCCTTTCCTTTCCTTTCCTTTCCTTTCCTTTCCTTTCCTTTCCTTTCCTTTCCTTCCCTTCCCTTCCCTTCCCTTCCCTTCTCCTTTCCTTTCCTTTCCTTTCCTTTCCTTTCCTTTCCTTCCTTCCCTTCCCTTCCCTTCCCTTTCCCTTCCCTTCCCTTCCCTTCCCTTCCCTTCCCCTTCCTTTCTCTTTCCTTCCTTCCTTTCCTTTCCTTTCCTTTCCTTCCCTTCCCTTCCCTTCCCTTCCCTTCTCAATAGTGTTCTTTTCCTTTCCTTTCCTTTCCTTTCCTTTTCCTTTCCTTTCCTTTCCTTTCCTTTCCTTTCCTTTCCCTTGCCTTGCCTTGCCTTGCCTTGCCTTGCCTTGCCTTGCCTTGCCTTTTTTCCTTTCCTTTCCTTTCCTTCCTTTCCTTCCCTTCCCTTCCCTTCCCTTCCCTTCCCTTCCCTTCCCCTTCCTCATAGCAAACCTTGTCAAAACCTATCACCCTGCAACATGTGAGTGACACATTCTTTGCTTCTGCAAGACAGGGAAAATGTGAGGTGCTAATAATATTTCTGCTGTCATCTAATGCCTCTTTCTCCCCTCCCCATTCCAGACAGAACTAAATCTGTTGCCACAAATCTCCTTGATCAGGTTTCGTTGCTCGGGCCCTGCTGCTGCTCTTCCTCCTCACCCGTTGCTCCTGAGAAAGCCATTTTAATTCTGTTTTGCTGGGGCTTATGTTTCTTTAAAGTACTTATAATCTATGACTGGAAAATATCCATTACCGAAGAGCTGTGATTGTAACAGAAGATTACTCTTGGCTGACTCACTGAAAATTGTGAAGTGAGAGAGAGAGAGAGAAAAGGACAAAATGAACAGGAGAGAAAGAAATAAGAAACAGGAGCCTGTTTTAAAGAAAAAGAAAAATTGAAATTAGGAAAACAGCCCAGGAGAACAACCTATTACTGCTTTGCAAAGACTTAGTACGGCCACACTTGGAATACTGCATCCAGTCTTGGTCAACACAATATGAAAAAGATGTTGAGAATCTGGAAAGAGTGCCGAGAAGAGCAACAAAGATTATTAGGGGCCTGGAGGCTAAAACATACAAAGAACAGTTGCAGCAAATGGGATTTGTCTAGTCTAGTGAAAAGAAGGACTAAGGGTGACACGATAGCAATGTTCCAATATTTGACTTAATCTCCAAAGCACCTAAAGGCAGGATAAGAAACAATAGATGGAAATTAATCAAGGAGAGAACCTAGAATTAAAGAAAAGCTTCCTAACATGGGACAATTAAACAGTGGAACTGTTTCCCTTCAGAAATTGTGGGTGCTCCATCACTCCTCCAAGGAGATATTGGACGGCCCTTTGTCTGGAATGATAAAGGGCAGTGATGGCAAACCTTTTTGCCTTCGCCTGCCAAAAACGGGGTGAGCGTGGGGGGGGAGGGTCACGCATGTGACCTCTCGCGCTAACCTCACTTTTGGCACGTGATGGCACGATGGGTTCGGTAGGCCCATTTTTCGCCCTGCCCAGGCTCCAGAGGCTTTCTAGGAACCCGGGGAGAGTGAAAACAGCCTTCTCCACACACACACACACACCGGAGGCCCTCCAGAGGCTGGAAACGGCTTGTTTGCCAACTTCCGGAAGTCAGCAAACAGGCTGTTTCTGGCCTCCAGAGGGCCTCCAGGGAGATGGGGAAGGCTGTTTTAATCCTCCCCAGGCTCCAAGAAAGCCTCTGGAGCCTGGGGGAGAGCGAAAAACAGGCCTTCCCTACACCCCAGAGGCCCTCTGGAGGCTGGAAACAGCCTGTTTCCTGACTTCCAGTGGGCCTGGAAGGCCCGAAAATCAGCTGGCCGGTGCTTGCGTGCATGCCGGAGATGAACTAAGGCAACGCTCAGATGCCCACCAATATGGCTCCGCGTGCCATAGGTTTGCCATCATGGATATAGGGTTCCCTGCTCAAGCAGGGGGTTGGACTCAATAACCTCCAAGGTTCCTTCCATCTCTGTCTATTCTGTTCTGCCCTGTCCTGTCCTGTCTCCTCCACTTTAACAAAGATCACATGCTCCTATCCATCAGACTTTCTTCTGATTAGAATAGTACAGTTTAGTGTCCATACCAGTCCAAGATACCAGGGAAAGAAAGTTATTTTCAACTGAAGCCACATTAATTTCATTTCATATTTATTTCCCCAGTTTTATGACTGATGCAATCAATTTAGCATTAGATATCCTTCTCTCATTTCTGCCTTTTCATCCTTCTTACCTTCTCTCCCTTCTCCTGCAAGACCTGGAAGGCCATACATCACTGTTGCTAGGGGGTTTATCTCCCTCAATTGTCCCATTCCTTTAGCCTCTCCCCATATCTTTCTTCTCGGGGTCCTTGGAGGAACCCCTGCAGATTAAGACATCATTTCTTTGGGCGTCCCCTCCATTTTATCAGCAAAAACATCTGGGTTCATTTGCTATTTGCGTCAGGTAAACTCCATTGCTTAGGATTAACCTTGTTAAGGGTGTGTTTCTCCTTTGTGGTTAGTTTGTGGCTTACTGTATTGTGCAACCCTCCCAAACAAGCTAATTCATCCACCAAAGACGTGTTTTGCTCAGACAGGCAATGATAATCTATTTGCCAGGCGATTCCTGAACCAACTATTGTGGTTATTTCCCAAGGGACTTGGCTATGTAAGACTATGGTAGCAGCTATTATGGAATCAGTACCTCCAAAGCTTTCAAAACAATAGTCATTTTTAATAGTCCCTTCCTAATAATTAATCAGTGAAACAACTTGCCTCCAGAAGTTGTGAATGCTCCAACATTGGAAGTTCTTAAGAAGATGTTGAATAACCATTTGTCTGAAGTGGTGTAGGGTTTCCTGTCTAAGCAGGGGTTTGGGCTAGAAGACCTCCAAGGTCCCTTCCAACTCTCTATTCTATTCTATTCTATTCTATTCTATTCTATTCTATTCTATTCTTCCATTCCATTCCATTCCATTCCATTCCATTCCATTCCATTCCATTCCATATTTTCTATTCTGTTCTGTTCCATTCCGTTCCATTCCATTCCATATTTTCTGTTCTGTTCTGTTCTGTTCTATTCTATTCTATTCTATTCTATTCTATTCTATTCTATTCTATTCTATTCTATTCTATTCTATTCTATTCTATTCTATTCTATTCTATTCTTCCCTCTCCTCTCCTCTCCTCTCCTCTCCTCTCCCCTCCCCATGTATGTATATAAACACCGATGTTGGGATGAGCAGTTTGCACAAGAGACCTACAACAAATTAAAGACAAAACCGTGGAAAAATCCACTCTCAAACCTGAAAGTGAAGAAACAGCCAATAAGGCAAGCCAATAATGGAATCATTACTCAAGTTTCATCCCTCCATTGCATTACTAAGAACGAGGAGATAAAGCTCTTAGCCTAAAGCAGAGTTGTGCAATCAGGCTTCCTTGCATACCAATCTTTTCCCTCTTTTTGGTTTGAAATATTTTTTTTTCTCCCATTAGCCTGGAACAGGCTTGTCCGAGTGCCTGACACAGGCTGGTCACACTTTGATCAGTCGATATGCATCACGAGGGTTATTGCCGTACGAGGCCTCCTAAGGTGAGGAGTGTTTTGATGAAAAATAATGGATATTTGTAAGGTGGGGTTATTGGGTTTTTTTCAAGAGAAAAAGAGGATTTCAGGGAATAACACGGTATTCTTGTACTCAGTAATGAAACTCTATTATTAGCGATCAAATCCTCTCTTTCGTAGACTGCAGATTCTGGCATTTCTGTTCAATCCCAACATACATCATCATAAATAGCACTAAGCAGTATCAATAGCCCTTAGACTTATATACCACTTCATAGTGCTTTTACAGCCCTCTCTAATCCTGGTAAGGATCCAACTCTTGACTGTGGGCATAGTTAACCTGCAATGCTTCATTCTAACCACTGGGAGGGAAGGAAGGAAGGAAGGAAGGAAGGAAGGAAGGAAGGAAGGAAGGAAGGAAGGAAGGAAGGGCAATAGCACTTAGACTTACATATTTATTAGTCATATTTCTATGCTGCCCACTCTCCGAGGACTCTGGGCGGCTTAGAACAATCGACAGTATACTAAATAGCATATTGCTCCCAACAATCTGGGTCCTCGTTTTACCCACCTCGGAAGGATGGAAGGTTGAGACAACCTTGAGCCTGGTGAGATTCGAACTGCCGAACTGCAGCTAGCAGTCAGCTGAAGTAGCCTGCAGTCCTACATTGCGTCACCTCAGCTCTTATGATATGAGAAATATGAGAAATAAAGTGGTATTTTACCCACCTCGGAAGGATGGAAGCAGAGGTGGGTTTCAACAGGTTCTGACCAGTTCTGGAGAACCAGTACTGGAAATTTTGAGTAGTTTGGAGAATCGGTAGTAAAAATTTTGACTGGCGCTGCTCCCATCTATTCTGTGCCTCCCGAGTCCCAGTTGATCGGGAGGAAATGGGGATTTTGCAATACCTTTCCCTGGAGTGGGGAGGGAATGGAGACTTTACAGTATCCTTCCCCTGCCATGCCCACCAAGCCACGCCCACCAAGCCATGCCATGCCACGCCCACGCCCACAGAACCGGTAGTAAAATTTTTTGAAACCCACCACTGGATGGATGGCTTGAGCCTGGTGAGATTTGAACTGCTGAACTTCAGCTAACAGTCAGCTGAAGTATCCTGTGGTAGTGCACTCTAACCACTGCGCCACCTGGCCTCTATCATAAAAGAACTTTTCCCATAGAGGTTTTTCTTTCTTTCTTTTTTTTTCAGACCGCAAAGTGTAGACACCAAAGCAGACTTTCAAGCGATAGACAGAGGTGCCATAGACAGAATCACATCCTAAGTAGCACAAAAAAATATATTTAAAGCACCACCGAGAGAAATGCAAAAGGAATTCACCAGCTTGTGCTCTCAAAGCTTGGTGGTTTTCTTGGAGACGTTTCATTACCCTTCTGGGTAACATCATCCGTGCCTAATTTGGGCAATGAAACATCCGCAAGAAAACTACCAAGCTCAGAGAGCACCAAGGATCCCTCATTTCAACCCTGAGCTGCAAATATACTCCTTTATATTGACAAAGCTCCCTGAAATAAGAGATTGAAAAAGAGAGCTTGCTTTGATCGAGAAGAAATTAAATCAATTGTAATGCACTGCAAGAGTGGCAAATTGTAATGCAGAACAGGGTCGTAATGTTTTCCCATTGTGATGCCTGCCTTCTGGGACACCCCGAAATCCAGTTGGTTCCAATACTGTTGGACTTCAAAAAGACAATAAATTCCTGCATCCCTATCCAGAAGGGTATGCAAAAGTAAGTTTCTGATTGCCTATTAATGTTTGATTGGATTTTAATTGAATTTGCTTATCTTGTTTTGCTTTGCGTTGATTGCACGCTGCCTGGAATCGCAATGTTCAAATTGAGTGACCGTATACGGGTTTTTTTTTTTCAGATAAACAAACCAAAAATTAATTCTTATATAGGTTTCTTTCTATCCCTTCCAGAAGTGACTACTTGAACCCTTAATCTTTGGCTCAATCCATTTTGTTTTGGTCAATGGTCAGATCATATTACAGAGTTTCCTACCAATGGGTAATCCCATATTTATTTTTAATATTGGCAATTGGATAGGGAATTAGCAGCTGAATGGCAGAATATCTATGCTACATGGATAGAATCAGGAGTGGGATTCAAAAAGTTTAGCAACCGATTCTCTGCCTATAACTAATAAAAAAAAAGTTCAGGTTTAAGATCTACATGTTTTCCTGACAACTTTTCTAGCCACATGTGCATTTTTGCCTAATTTTTTTTTTATTTACTTTAGCACACGTCCATAACGAATTCTTGTCCTTGTCCCTACCCATTTGTGAAACTACATTTGCCTTCACAAGGAATACCACTTCAAAGACAGTAACAACCAGTGGTGAAATCTAAATTTTTTTACTACCGGATCTATAGGCGTGCCTTGGTAAGCGTGGTGTGGCTTGGTGGGCATGGCAGGAGAAGGATACTGCAAAATCTCCATTCCCTCCCCACTCTGGGGCCAGCCAAAGGTGGTATTTACCGGTTCTCCGAACTACTCAAAATTTCCACTACTGGTTCTCCAAACTGCTCAAAATTTCTGCTACTGGTTCTCTAGAACCTGTCAGAACCTGCTGGATTTCACCCCCAGCTCGGATGTTCCAATCTGTAGAAAAGCGGGCAGAGCTGGGAGGGTGGAGTTAAGTGTGTCATCAGCCTAGAATCATTACGTTCCCACAAATGGTCTAAATCCAACCTCTCTTGAATTCCATTGACCCATATCCGGTGCCAATTTAGTGTTGAGCTTTCGTTGACTAGCTTCTTGTGTATAGCCTTGTGTAATAAACACAGCCCTGATCTTTAGTTCCTGACATAATCTGACCTGTTTCCTACCTCACCAATGTACATGCCTAGAAATGAACGATATTTCCTACATCTCCGCAGGATCAGGACTTTTGACTTCGGGCCGTCAGCAGAGGAGAAGAAACACGAAGACGAGAGAGAGTACGTGTTTTGGCAGGACGACGACATGGTGTTGTGGATTGTGAAACCAAACTATCATGACCTGAGCCTGACCCAGGGCTGCTGCAGATTAACTCCACTCCTAATTCCTTCCAACAATCATTTGGAGCCTCCTGGCAGTTTCTCCAGAGCTTCTCTTTTGCATAAGCTGCTCCAGGCGTCATCAAAACAAGCAGTCATGGCAGAGAGAACAGCCAGCGGACCATACTTGTTGTGGCCTGGGCTGTTCCTCTTTTTTTTTTTTTTTTAATGGAAAAAGCTGGTTTTGGCTCTAATGTTTTGACTGGTTAGAAGAAGAGCTGAAGAAGCAGCAGCAGAATAGTCCCCAAACTTCTCGCTAAGCCAATCAGGTGCATTCAACAGATTCATAAGCAGAGCTAGGAGGGTGATAGTTATCCATTATGTTCCATCATTGCCGTTATCTAAAGCTGTGCTTTGGGAAAGAGCAAAGAGCCATTAAACCTCTTTAGAAAATTGGCAGCTATAACTCCACGTCTGATTTCCTAGTTCAATAGTGTTAAAGAACAGGTTAAAAAGTCCTGCCTTTTAGCAGTTTTGAATCTCCCTGCATCGATCTTCAACAGATAGTCTAAACCAGGGGTATTAAATTCAAGGCCCATAGACCGGATCCGGTCTGCGGGGAGGTTAGATCTGGCCCATGCCACCCCACTGGAAACAGCAAAGGACTGGCCTGTGGTGCCTCTGCCAGTGAAAACGGAGCTTTGGAAGGCTGCGTGTGGCCCTCCCAGGCTCTGTTTTTGGCTATGACGGCCTCCTGCTAGCTCCATTTTCAATGGCAGAGGGCTAGCAAAACCAACTAAAAACAAAACAAAAGGAGAAATGTTTCCCCTTTTGCATTTGAGCATCAAAGAAGGGACAGGACAGGAGAAAGGGAAAGAGGAAAGAAAAAGAAAAAGAAGGGAAGAGGGGAAGGAAGAAGAAAGGAGAATAAAGAGGGAAGCACAAAGAAGAAAAGGAAGGAAGGAAGGAAGGAAGGAAGGAAGGAAGGGAGGGAGGGGAGGGAGGGAGGGAGGGAGGGGGGAGGGAGATTATAATGACAGGGAAGAAGGGTCTGAGGGAAGTCCTGTCTTAACACTTGGATACCACAAGTACCCCCAACATAAGTGACGTCGAGCTGGCCATGCCCACCCTAGCCACATCCACCCTGGCCTCCCGAGGTCAAACACAACCCTGATGCGGCCCTCAATGAAATCAAGTTTGTTAACCAGTGTTCCTTGACCTTGGCAATTTAAAGATTCTGGACTTCAACTCCCAGAATTCCCCAGCCAGCTGGCTAGGGAATTCTGGGAGTTGAAGTCCAGACATTGTTCCTGAAGTTCAGAAACAATGTCTTAACAAAGGAAACCATCCTCTGCCCATTTTTACAGCAAGCAATCCACCTTCATTGCGTGCTTCCTGACCATGTCTCATTGAATGAACCCTAGACACCGTTGTGTCAATGTACCTGAGAAAGTCCAGGTCATAAAGTCCTGTAGATCTGAAGTTCTGATCACTGCCGTGCCCCACAATCACATGTCTGTATTTTTGTGATGGTTTTGCCAAAAAAAAAAAAAAAAAAAGAACACCCCAGCATTTACTTCTGATTTTTGGCAAAACCAAAAAAATTGATTAATGACCACTGCCAAAAACATCGTAAAATCAGGTCAGTGGTGTGATATATCCACCAGGGCCAGGTTATCTTCGAGACCGCCTTCTGCCGCATAGCTCCCAGCGACCGGTAAGATCCCACAGAGTTGGTCTCCTC
>JAKOOJ010000016.1:17250155-17475155 GCA_022577455.1 Arizona elegans
AAACATGGACATTACAGTTCCCGGTTCGGCAGCAAGCCTGGTTTGCAGTGCATTGGCATGCATGAAAACGGAATCATCTTTAATAATAATCCCACTCTCTGGAAAGAGATCCGTCCATTTTTCACCAAGGGTAAATATATCGAGTTGGGTCTTCCCACTGTGACTCTGCCTTCGGGCCTGTTTCTGAACTGAAGTATGTAGGGAGAATGAGAAAGAGGAAGAATATTATAGGGGTTAAAGCAAACCTGATGGATAGACTTTGGAGCATGGTTAGTTTTTACCATTAGGTAAAGTGAGATAGTCAGCAAGTTAGAGCTGGACAAAATCTTTTTTTTTTTTTACAAGGAAGGAGAACAAAGTCACCAATTCAAGCACAATGCAGGTCTTTATGGCACTCAATGGGTCATAATAGTTTTTCTTTCTTCTTATATTTGAAGCAAAGATATATAATGAGATGATAATTAGCTGGCCTGTTTGTAAGTAGACATGTTTGCATGAAGAGAAGAAAATATTTGTAGCTCAGGGTTGAACTGTGCTGTCTGAGCCTGAGTTTTCTTGCAAACATTTCACTATCCAATGACGTAACGTCATCAGTGCTAATAGGGTTAGCTCAAACCTCACTCCCTTGTAGCACTCATGATGTTATCTAGCTGGGTAATGAAATGCCTACAAGAAAACAACCAAGCTCAGAGAGTACCAAGGACCCCTCAAAGATGCCTGTTTTATTATTTTTGATTTAAAACTCCATTGCATAACAATTATTTTAATTTTATTTTATTAGGGATGAAAATATATCCTTTTTCTTAACCCAGGAAGCAATTGTGGCCCATTGAGTGTCAGTTAACCCCAAGCAGCAAATCTATCTTTCTATAAATAGAAAGCTAGAGAGAGGAAAATAATCAAGACATTTGTAAAAATTTCAGCCCTTTCTGGACCGGGTCTTGTACGGATGATAGCCATCTGTGTCGAATCAACAATTGCACACCTAGATCCATTGGAGAAAGAGACCACCGAGTTGGAACATGTCAACACCCTAAACCTCATGAGACGCATCATGCTTGACACTTCAAACAAGCTTTTTCTTGGCATCCCTCTGGATGGTAATATACATGTAATATTTTCTCACGGGATCTTCTGAAGTGGACCTGAATCAGTGGTGGGTTCCTCCCGGTTCCGGCCGGTTCTGTCGAGCCGGTAGCAACCGGTTCTCTTTGTTCGGGGCTGCCTGCCACCGCGTTATTCTTACCTTTTATTTGGCCCCGCCCCCAATCTATTCGCTGCCTCCCGAGCCCCAGCTGATCGGCTAGAAGGAAAAAAAACTGTTTAAAACTCTTGCCAGGGGGCCTCAAAGGGCCGCCCTACAGCTGATCAGTGTTAAAAGGCAGTGTGGTGGTAGACCGGTGCCTCCAAAAACAATTGAGTAGACCGGTGCCTCAAAAAACAAATGAGTAGACAGGTGCCTCCAAAAACAAATGAGTTTATCGGTGTCTCCAAAAACAAATGAGTAGACCGGTGCCTCCAAAAACAAATGAGTAGACCGGTGCCTCCAAAAACAATTGAGTAGACCGGTGCCTCAAAAAACAAATGAGTAGACCGGTGCCTCCAAAAACAAATGAGTTTATCGGTGTCTCCAAAAACAAATGAGTAGACCGGTGCCTCCAAAAACAAATGAGTAGATCGGTGCCTCCAAAAACAAATGAGTAGACCGGTGCCTCCAAAAACAAATGAGTAGACCGGTGCCTCCAAAAACAAATGAGTAGACCAGTGCCTCCAAAAACAAACAAGTAGACCGGTACAGCTCTGCAAGCAGTTAAAAGCCTGGTAGACCAGTACCTCTGCTAAATCCTAAAGAATTGTCACATGACCATCAAACCACACCCACAAAATAAGCCACATCCACAGAACTGGTAGTAAAAAAAGTTAGAACTCACCCCTGACGTGTATGCTTCTTTAACTGCCAAAGACAAACGCAGCAGAACATTCATTGAGCGTGCAATGAATGCAGGATGCTTGTTGGGAGGACCAAAAAAAAAAAAAAGGGTGGGAGAAGAGATAAAAGGAATCCTCTTTTAGGATGTATGGATAGTGGTTGCTCCTGAGATAGCTTCCGGCTTCCAAGAGGCTTCTCTGGTGTTAAGTCCCTTTGTAAACCCTGGAAAAGATGGTCAGGATTAGCAACAACAATGTCATGATGGACAAAAAAGGAGCCTCGGTAGTACAGTGGTTTAATGCACCCTGTTATTAACACAGCTGCCTGCAATTTCTGCAGGTTCGAATCTTACCAGGCTCAAGGTTGACTCAGCCTTCCATCCTTTCTAAGGTAGGTAAATTGAGGACCCAGTTTGTGGGGGCAATAAGCTGACTTTGTATAAAATATACAAAAGTATGAAGGCTATTGCTGAACGCATTGTAAGCCGCCCTGAGTCTCCGGAGAAGGGCGGCATATAAATCAAATTAAAAAAAAAAAAAAAGTAAAGTCTGGGGGACATCCATACAGACCTGATCAATATAACATTAGTGTTCCTTTTCAAACTTGGATTTATAATCTGGACTCAGAACTCTCTCGTTCTTGTGTTTTCAGAACATGCCATTGTGCTCAAAATCCAGAACTACTTTGATGCTTGGCAAGCTCTTCTCCTGAAACCTGACATCTTCTTTAAGTTCTCCTGGTTCTACAAGAAGTACGAGAAGTCTGCGTAAGTAGCACGTATGCATTTGTGTGGATCAGGCTGCCTATAGATCAGGGGTGTCAAGAGCCTCGGTGGTGGTGCAGCGGACTAAAGTGCCGTTAAGCGCTAGCACTTAGCTGCCAGCTACCTGCAAGTAGTGCGAGTTCGAATCTCAAAAGGCTCAAGGTTGACTCAGCCTTCCATCCTTTCGAGGTAGGTAAATTGAGGACCCGGATTGTGGCGGCAATAAGCCGACTTTGTATAGAACAATACCGCTTGCGGGGGGTGGTCCGAAAGCCCTAATAAGCAGGTATATACAAAAAAAAGTATGCAGGCTATTGCTATAATGCATTGTAAGCCGCCCTGAGTCTCTGGAGAAGGGTGGCATATAAATTGGACTAATTAATTAATTAATTTCATTGAAGGCCGCACCGGGTGGGCATGGCCCAAGGGTGGATTCTACTCACCTTTACTACCGGTTTGCACCGGGGCCACATGCTCTTCTGTGCAGGCGCAGAAGCATTTTGGTGATGTCGGGGTCGGTGGGTAAGGTCTCCCGCAGGTTTTACTACCGGTTCTATAGAACCGGTGCAAACCAGGGGGCAACCCACCACTGTCATGGCCAGGATGGGTGTGGGCAATCTCAACGTCACTTGTATTTGGGGGCATCTGTGGTGGCCCAGGCAGGGCTGTGGGGGGGGGGGATCCTCCTGCAGCCCTCTGCCAGCGAAAATGGAGCTCTGGAGGACTGGCGGAGAGATGCAGGAGGCTGTCGCGGCCCAAAAGGGAGCCTGGGAGGGCCACACACAGCCTTCCCGAGCTCTGATTTTGCTGCCAGAGGCACCGTGGGCCGGTTCTTCACTATTTCCAGGGCAATCCCGCAGGTCAGAACTAAGCACCTGTGAGCCAGATCCGGCCCACGGGTCTTGAGTTTGACGTCGCCTGCTATAGATCTTGTTCACTCCAGCAATAGAAAAGGAAGGCTCTGCTCATATCATCTGTGGAGATTCTCAGTCATCCTGGTCATAGTTGTCTCAAAGTTGCTTTTTCAAAAGGCAACTGGACCAGAAATGGTATACGCTTACTTTCGCTACCGGTTCGCAAATGTGAGCTCATGTGCCACCTCTGCGCATGCGCAGAGTGTCAAAAGCAGGATGTGATGACATCCGGGCAGGTGGGCGGAGCCTCCTGCAGCTGCCGCTACCAATTTTCCCGAACCGGATATAACCGGCTGAATACCACCACTGAACTGGACATTTTCCCCTGAGGCAAATCAAAATATTTCTATGGAGATTCTTGTTCATCCAGGTCATGGTTGACCCCCCCAAAAAGCACCTAGTAATTTTTTACTACCGGTTCTGTGGGTGTGGCTTATTTTGTGGGTGTGGCTTGGTGGGGGGTGGTAATGTGACTTATTATTTCTGTCATGGCCTGTCAACTGCCAGCTCCTCCAGCAGCCGAATCAGAGGAGGAGGAGGAGGCATGGGAGTCAGGACCAGCATCAATGCAACCTGAGAGCTCTGAGGGGAAAGAGGGAATGGAGCTGTTAGAGAGAGAGAGAGAGAGAGAGAGAGAGAGAGAGAGAGAGAGAGAGAGAGAGAGAGAGAGAGAGGCAGGCAGAACCTGGATCATCAGTCAGCCCTCAGATGGAGAGTCAACAGTCCCCAGGTCTGGAGGTGACTGATGAGGAAGAGGAGGAACATCCTGACACGCAGATGCACAGAAAGCAGAGGAGAGGAGAGCAATGGAAATCTATGGGCTGGTCCTTGGGACAGAAGAGCCACCGCTGCTAGCGAAACCCCATCCTTGCTCTGGGGATAAAAGGCAGGGGGCAGAGATGAATAGATGTGGCAAACAGCTATTCATCTCCCTGTCGGATGGACTTGTTAGCCTGCGGTGAGAGAGAAACTTTTTGCCGGGGCTGCCGGCGCTCCTAATAAAGGAATCTCTGAGTTCACTTCAGAGGATTTGTCGTGTTTGGGGAGCTGGGTCAGAACAATTTCACTGTTTCAATATTAATGTTTGAATTCTATTTCTCCAAAATATGGCCTCATGGGTGACGGGATGAAGCAGAACATTCAATGATATTTAGTGATGAACTAGATGTCAGCATTCTGATGCTGCCATAAAAAGACGAGGCTTGACTTTTCACTTACTTATTTTCTCTGTAGATAATATCACCTAGGAGATGGGATGGGAGGGGGGAACATTCCTGTGGGGTGAGGTCAGAAGCTGGGGAGACTGACTAGGAAGATGGCCAATGAGAAGATGAGAACTGGGGAATGGAAACGGAAGGGTTTGGGGGTCAGAGGGTTAGTATTGGCTACGACAAAGTTGGGGGCAGATCTGTTGTATTCAATAAATGGAATATTTCAGCAAAGATTAATTGTTTGGGAGTGCAATTTATTTGAGATGACATCGAAAACTGACACTAAAATAATTTATCCTTTTTTTTTCCAGGAAAGATCTGAAAGAAAGCATTGAAACCTTAATTGAGCAGAAACGGCAGAAGCTTTCCACCACCGATAAGCTGGAGGAACATATGGATTTTGCATCAGAGTTGATTTTTGCCCAGGTAATCTGGATAGCATTTTCTTCCTTTCCAACACTGGGGAACAATAACAGAAATCAGGAGAGAAGTTGATATTTTATCAACTTTTTTATATGAGGCAAAAAGTATCTATGGGTACTCCTTGACATATGACTTATGACCGGTTGCTTAGCAACCATTTGTAGTAGTGACAGACCTACCTGGGGGATGCTTACAACCTGGATTTAAAGTTCTGATGGTTAGCCCCGCCCCCCCAAGGTCATGTGACCACACTTCAGGCATTCAGCAACCTGGCTGCATTTACAGTGGTTCATTTGCAGAGTGCTGCAGTCATGTGACTGACTTTTATGACATTTTTGCCAAAAACTGACATTTACTATGGCCTTCAGCAAAATCACACTTGTGACAAACCCTCGGCTCACTTCACGATTGCAGATTCGTGGTGAATCACTTAACAACCGCTACCAGAAAGCTCCTAAAATTCAGTTTGACAACCATTGTGAGTTATGGCTGTGATGGGCAGGCTCCATTCCTGTTGTAACTTGAGGACTGGCCTGTCTTCAGGAGTACCTGCATAAATTAAGTGGAACTATTTCATATGATCTGCTACCTGATCCTTTTAACTGGAGGTACCATCATTGAATCTGAGACTGCCTTAAGGTCTGTGTGTTCTGACCTAAGCTTCCTGAGTCAGTAAAACACACGAGTAGTCCCAAAAAAACTCTTTTATTGCAACAGCTGTGAATTCTGTTCATTCACAGATGAGTCCCAAATAGTTGTAAAGAGTCCTTTAGGATAAGGCTGATAATCACCCACCTTTATCTCCCTTGACATGCTGCCAAAGACCTAATTGGCAAAGCCACACAGAGTCCAGAATCAAACAGAGCTTCAGACTTTAAACTGCACAGAATTAACAACGTTGCTTCCTGCAAAGGCCCACGTGCCTTTGCTCCTCTTTTAAGTCTTATGGGAGGGGCCAATCATCTCCAAGCCTTACTCCCGAGTCGTCCCTTTTAACTGTTCTTGCCTTCTGGCAGCTCTGCGCATGCGCGCACTGGGAACAGGCTCCTCCTTTTCCCCTGCCTCGCTGAGGTCCGACTCTGGAGGCTCGGGAGGCAGCATGTACCTCCCAGATGGCCCTTTCTCTGCCTCCGATGCAGAGCCCTCGTCTGAGCCTTCCCCAGACTCCAGGACTGGCCCATGGTCCTCAACAACCTCCTCACTGTCCGACTCTGTTGCCAGCTCCTCAGGCCGCTGGCAGACCACAACACTGTGGACTTCAACTCCCAGAATTCCCCAGCCAGCATGCTGGCTGGGGAATTCTGGGAGTTGAAGTCCACAAGCCTTGAAGTGACCAAGGTTGGACATCTCTGTCCTATTGCTTCCATTGCAAGGCAAATCATTTTACTGGGTTTGGCTTTCCAATGTTGTGATGCCACATTGCACTGAAGGGAGTCCAGTGTCACACTAAATTTAAGACAGACACACCCGGCCCCGCCGGCTTCGTTTTTGCAGAACCGCGGTGAGCTGACGGGCGAAAATGTGAACCAGTGTGTTCTGGAGATGCTCATTGCTGCCCCCGATACGCTGTCGGTGACTCTCTTCTTCATGCTGGTGCTGATTGCAGAACATCCTCAAGTGGAAGAGGCCATGATGAAGGAGATAGACACTGTGATGGGTAAGTATCTGGCGACTCCGGCTCTCAATTGGAAAAACGCCTATGTGAAGTAGCTTCCATTTTAACACTAGTTTAATCTGTAAAGTTTAATGTTTAAATTATTATTTTTTTACTTGTTTTATAACTTGTAAGCCATCCGGGAGTCACCTTGTTGGGAAGATGGTTGGCATAATAAAGATAGATAGATAGATAGATAGATAGATAGATAGATAGATAGATAGATAGAAGATAGATAGATAGATAGATAAGATAGATAGATAGATTAGATAGATAGATAGATAGATAGATAGATAGATAGATAGATAGATAGATAAGATAGATAGATAGATAGATAGATAATATAGATAAATAGATAGATAGATAGATAGATAGATAGATAGATAGATAGATAATATAGATAAATAGATAGATAGATAGATAGATAGATAGATAGATGAGAGAGAGAGAGAGATGATAGATAGGTGGGCTGCTGCCAGTTCAGACCGATTCAGGTGAATTAGTAGATCCAACCAGCGGCTGGGCCCGCCCACCCGCCGTGGTGCTATCACGTCCTATATAATCAGTGCCACACACATGCCCACATTTTTGGTTCTGGACAAACCGGTTGTTACAGTATGTAACAACCTCCTCTGGATGGATGGTTGGATGGATGGATAGATAGATAGATAGATAGATAGATAGATAGATAGATAGATGTGTGAGAGAGAGAGATACGAGAGAGAGATATTAAATTAGGTTAGGTTAGGTTAGGTTAGGTTAGGTTGGGTTGGGTTGGGTTGGGTTGGGTTGGGTTGGGTTGGGTTGGGTTAGGTTAGGTTAGGTAGATAGATAGATCGATAATTTTCCTGTATCCGAAACAATGCAGATGTTAATATAAGAGACTATTTGTAGCCCAGGGTTGGACTTTTGGGTCCCTAACGCTCTCTGAACCTGGTAGTTTTCCTGCAGATATTTCATTACCCAACTAGATAACAGCATCAATGCTAGAAGAGGGTGGGATTTGCAGAGAGGAGGAGGAGGAGGACTGTGCAGTCCTTGGTGCTTTCTGAGCTTGGTGGTTTTCTTGCCGACATTTCATTACCCAATATCATCAATGCTAGAAGGGAATGGGGTTTGTGGAGAGGGGGGAGAGGAGGAGGAGGAGGAGAGGAAGAGAAGGAGGAAAAAAGTGGGGTCCCCGAAGCTCCCTGAACCTGGTGGTTTTCTTGCAGAAGTTTCATTACCCAACTAGATAACATCATCAATGCTAGAAGGGAGTGGGATTTGTTATCTATTTATATACTAACAGCTTGTCCTGTCGGTGTTGGCGGGAGTGTTCTCGGTAAAACAAACAGTTAAACAATGCCAACATCTTCCAACCATTCCTTAAGTAAGATCGGCACACAGATCTCACCTGTCTCCTCCTGGTTTCCTTTTCACAAGGTGACAGGGACGTCCAAACGGAGGACATGGGGAAGCTCAAAGTCGTCGAGAACTTCATCTTGGAGAGCATGAGATACCAACCTGTGGTGGACCTGGTCATGCGCAAAGCCTTGCAGGATGATGTGATTGGTGGCTACCCCGTGAAGAAAGGGACCAACATTATCCTGAACATCGGACGCATGCATAAGCTGGAGTTCTTCCCTAAGCCCAACGAATTCTCCCTTGACAATTTTGAAAAGAATGTAAGTATTTTCTCTCTTGCTCTAAACATCACTTCGTGTTTTGTTTAGGAAATAAGACTCGACACGAACGCATTGTGGGTAAGCACTCGGACGCAAGAGAGGGAGGCTCTTTGTCCAGATAATACAGATAGTCCTGGACTTAGGAAACAGAACTGAGCCCAACATTCCTGTTGCTAAATGAGGCCGCTGTTACATGAGTTTGCCCCCATTTTACGACCTTTTTGCCACTGTTGTTTAGTGAATCACTACAGTCGCTAACACTAACTCCCCAACCGTTAGTAAAACTAACTCCCCAACCATTGGTAACACTAACTTCCCAACCTTTGCTAACACTAACTCCCCAACCGTTAGTAACACTAACTTCCCAAACTTTGCTAACACTAACTCCCCAACCGTTAGTAACACTAACTCCCCAACCATTGGAAAAACTAACTCCCCAACCGTTGGTAACACTAACTTCCCAACCGTTAGTAACACTAACTCCCCAACCGTTAGTAACACTAACTTGCCAACCGTTGGTAACACTAACTCCCCAACCGTTAGTAACACTAACTCCCCAACCATTGGTAACACTAACTCCCCAACCGTTAGTAACACTAACTCCCCAACCGTTGGTAACACTAACTTCCCAACCGTTGCTAACACTAACTCCCCAACCATTAGTAACACTAACTTCCCAACCTTTGCTAACACTAACTCCCCAACTGTTAGTAACACTAACTCCCCAACCATTGGCAAAACTAACTCCCCAACCGTTGGTAACACTAACTTCCCAACCGTTGGTAACACTAACTTCCCAACTGTTGCTAACACTAACTCCCCAACCGTTAGTAACACTAACTTCCCAACCGTTGGTAACACTAACTTCTCAGCCTTTGCTAACACTAACTCCCCAACCGTTAGTAACACTAATTTCTCAACCATTGGTAACACTAACTTCTCAACCTCCCAACACTAACGCTAACACTAAATGGGAAGTTAAGCGGATCTGGCTTCCCCACTGAGTTTGTTTGTCACAAGGTTGCAAAGAGTGACCAAACAACCCTGGGACACTCCACCTACGAGTCAGTTGCAAAGTGTCTGAATTTTGATCACATGACCATGAGGATGCTACAAGGGTCATAAGTGTGAAAAATGATCTTAAGTCATCTTCTTCATGCTATTGTAACCTGGAACCATCATTAAATGAACTGTTGTAAATCAAGGATTAGCTACATCTAGTTCTCCGCCTTGTCCACCAATCTCACAAAATGGGGTGGAACTCCAGCCAAAGGGGGAAAAAAAATCTATAGGACCAGGTCATAAAATTGGACGTGACTTACTTAACAACTGCCTTGCTTTAGCAATGGAAATTTTGATCCCAATTGTGGTCTTAATTTGAGGACTACCAGTGTTACGTTTTGATGACTCTCAACTGCCAGGCTCATCATGCAAAGTGAGTGGCCTAAAGAGGAAGTAAATAAATTGTTAATAAGCCATTTTTTGTTGTTGTTGTTTAATGTAGGTCCCCCATCGTTACTTTCAGCCTTTTGGCTTTGGCCCACGCGGCTGCGTTGGGAAGTTCATTGCGATGGTCATGATGAAGGCCATCCTGGTGACCCTCTTGAGAAGATGCAGCATCCGGACTCTGAAAGGCGAAGGTCTGAACCACATTCCCAAAAACAATGACTTGTCTCTGCATCCCAATGAAAGGCAGCCGCTACTGGAAATGATCTTCACACCAAGAAAATCCCTGGGCAAGAACGATCAAGATAAATAAAATCCGATCCAAGCTCGGTTTGCCAAGATGATCCCAGCCATATTGGATTGGTTGGATGATGCTAATAAAATTCAAAACTTTCACTCACCCAAGGTGCATCGATCTATTCTCCCAATGAAACGTTTCTTTATGAAACCCAACAGTTTGCTCAATTCAAGTGGCCCATTGGTAGAACTCAGGTTCAACACAATGGATAATATTTGTACTGTTATTAAGAATAATCGTGCTGAGGAGGACCCATAAACACCTTTAGAATTTATTCTGCACATACAGAATTGTGACATATTATTCTGGAAGAAGTCAAGAAGAACTCCAGATTTCTGCATGTCTACGGAGATGAACTGGGCCATGCAGCAGCAGTGGCTGATAGCTTCTGTTGTTATTCTTCCATGCTCGTGTCCATTAGGAAGTAGAAGTGGAGTAGAATGATACAACTTATTCAGAGCAACAGACCCCTGTTGCACTCTCAAGAAGATGCAGTAAGTATCTCCGTTCTTCATCAAGTCCTCCTGAGTCCCTGTATGGTACAACAAAACAGAACAAGCAAAACTGGCTATCTTTGTGTCTTCTGATCATAAACAGAGCCTACAGAGGTTTCAAGGATTAAATTCCCTTCTTTTTGCTTTTTAAGCTCAATCGCACAACCCTTTGACAGAAGTGGGACCACGAACCAGAGCTGGTATTTCCTGTAGCTAGCCTTTTCCAGCCTCCAGCCTCTCACTCTATCACTTTTAGCTGTTCCATCTTACTACCCAACACAAAAATGCATTAACTAGATAGAACAAAAGTGGCCCAACTGGTAGAACTCAGGCTCAACACAAAGGCTAATATTTGTACTGTTGTTAAACAAAATTGTCCTCAGGAGGACCCATAAACACCTTTAGAATTTAGACAACAATTGACCAAACTTTGGTTAAGCTAACCCTGAGGAAACATCAAATGCAAACATAGAAAATGAGTGATTCCGCATTGGCTGTCTTTGATCTAGAAAGCTTATAAAATTGCATTATGCGAATGTACGAAGCATTTGCACGCATGATGTCTTCAGCAACGGTTCATCTTAATCACGCCTGGTTGAAACTTGGAAACCTTGGATACTGGACTTCCATTCTGAAAATCCCCCAGACATGATAGCCACAGCTATGGATTCTGGGACTTGGTCCATACATCTGGAAAGAACCCAACCTGGGACCATGGCATGATTAGATGGTCTCCATGATTCTTCTCAACTAATGTGATTTGAGCAATCCTTGAAAAGCCACACATCTCATTAACATCATGGTCACCAGAAATAAACACCGCATTTTTCGGAGTATAAGATGCACCTTTTTCCGCAAAAAAGAGGGTGAAAATCTGGCTGCGTTTTATACTCCGAATGTAGCCCCGTCCGGCTTCTCAAATGGAGGTTTTAGAGGCTGAAAAAAGCATCAGAAATGAAGCTTCAGAAAAGAAGCCCCCAAACAGAGCTTCAGAGGCTTTTTTTCTGAAGCTCTGTTTTGGAGGCTTTCAGAGGCAGGGAAAGAAGTTTTTTCTGAAACAGAGTTTCAGAAGTTTCAGAGGCAGAAAAAAAAGCAAGGCACAGAACTCACAACCAAGGAACCTGTTGTTAAAATTCACCTCTGGGAACAGCTGATTGGGGGTATTCCGGGAGGCTGATCCACCTGCCAATCAGCTTTTTTCTTATTTTCCTCCCCAAAAACTAAGGTGCATCTTATACTCTAAAAAATACGGTAATAACAGTCATAAGAATAAAAAAAATAGCTATGTGCCTGTATTAGATCAAGTTTTCTCTAGTCAAGCACTCTCATCCATGCTGTTTGGCTGCGGCATTTGATACCCTGATTTTGAGGTCCCAAATTCAGTGTCCTCCAATAGTTCTCAGAATGTGTATCCAAGGACAGACGCTGGTTCTTTGCACTATTATGCTACCGCAAGGGTGAGAAAACTCTAGGTCTCCAGGTGCACCTCAACCACTTGTTCGAGCAACTTTGGTCGAGCAACATGACTGTTAATGAGGACTGAGCTACAATCCAACAAAAATCTAGAAGGCTGCAGATTCCCCATCTACAACCCACAGCCAATTTTAAGGAGCCTAAACATTTTTAAAAGTTGAGGAAGGTAAAGAAGATTAATATTAGCTTAAACTCCAAAGGGGTCTCAAGTCAACTGGGAAAAAAAAAAAAGCAATATGAATGTCAGAATGGAGACAGTCACAAACTCATCATTCAAGATTGACGCCTTACTCCCAATCTTAGTTTTAATAGAGGAGAATATCTGTAGTTCAGGGTTGAACTGTGGGGTTCTTGGTACTCTCTGAGCTTGGTCTTGCAGATGTTTCATTACCCAACTAAGTAACCTAATCAATCATCACCATAATCCCTTGCGGGGTGGAGTCTGGGCAACTGAATGGAGTTAGCAGAGTGTTTACTGGCCGGATGCCCTTCCTATCATCAATGCGGAGTTTTGTTCAGCAGGTATATTCTCATTGTGCCCAGATAGAGAGAAATAGCTGCTTCTACTTAGGATCAAACTCGCAGCCTCCTAATTGTGAGGCGAGAGCTCCACCTCTAGGCCACCTCACCACTCAAGTATCAATGATGTTCCCTAATTGGCTAATGATACACCTGCAAGAAAGCAACTAAGCTCAGGGAGCCCCCAAGGACCTCACAACCTGAGTTTTGCTTTCTCTCTGTCGTATCTCCGTCTTCTCTTCACGTTCTCTGGCCACATATTGGTACTCGGTTGCCTCTTCTTCCACCGGAAAGCTCTGTCATCAAAGTGCAGATCAGGAAAAAGTACTGTACGTCACGATTCGGGGACTGGCTTGCTCCCCAGAGGAGCCATACAATCAGGGGTTCCAATCACCTTCGCTACCACTTTTTTTCTTCCTTGCAATCATTATTCCATGTGGACACGAACAGGAGTCATTCCCTCTGAAACACATGCAAACCTGAGACTGTTGGGCTAAGTATTTATTTCAAGCAACTGTTGCTAAGGTCATCTGGAACTCCATCCGAGGAGCCATTTCTAATGGTGGTCAATCATCTCCATGCACCTACGTCAGTCTATTTTTTTTTCCCCTGTTATTATTTTGCATGACCGCTTGAGCATGATCCTTGCCTGTGAATTAGCTTTCAACTTTCTCAACAACCAAACCTTGGGTATGTCCGGAAGATAAAAGGCCAGTAGATGGGGCACCTGAAGAAGTGATCTTGAAAATGTGCTAAATGCACAGTGTTCCATCTGGGGCCACTCATTCCCTGGTCCTCTCAGACGAGCTCGTCTCCAGCGAGCATGTGCTTCCTTGACAATTGGTCCATTTGTGGGCACCACTGAAATGTGCCCCCCCCCCAACTCCATGGCTCAGGACTAGGTTATCCAGAATGCTGTATTGCCCCAAACGAGCACCATGAATTTAAGAAGCAGCTCCAGAAGCAGCTGCCTATTCTTCCTTTCCAGCATCTGAACTTCAAAACAACTTGAGACAAGGTTCTCTTCCTTTTGGGGAAAGTCCTTGTTAAGCTTCTTCTTGGACGACCCAGATCTGAAGCTTTCCTCCAGACTTATTTGAACCCATGAAATGACTAGTTAAACTTACTCTATAAGTACCCTGTAGTGTGTTCAATGGGTGGTGGGTTCTTTTTTTTTTTTTTAACTGCCTGATCTGTCTTATTGAGTTTAACTAACTTTGGATGCTTCTGATTGTGGTTTTGTACTTAGTATTTTAATGCTGTCGGCCTCCTAGGGCATCGCTGGGTGGCAACCCAGGGGCACATGCTTATCTTTGGAAAAAGCAATGTAGATGAATACATTAATAAATAAATAGGTAAAAAGGAAATACGCTTGCTTCTGTAGCCTTATAAATATTGCAAACAACTGAAACGAAAACATTTGGGTTACTTACCTGTTGCTCCACTGCAAATCTTCTGCTTAAAAGAGATGTTGAACATCTACCAGCAGAGGGCACTCTGGACATCCATTTGGGAGAATGTCTATGGTAAGGAGTGCGGTGGCTCAGGGGCTAAGATGCTGAGCTTGTCGATCAAAAGGTCGGCAGTTCAGCGGTTCGAATCCCTAGTGCCGCGTAACGGGGTGAGCTCCCGTGACTTGTCCCAGCTTCTGCTGACCTAGCAGTTCGAAAGCAGGTAAAAAATGCAAGTAGAAAAATTCCATTCCACTCCACTCCACTCCACCATTCCATTCCATTCCATTCCATTCCATTCCACTCCACCATTCCATTCCATTCCATTCTATTCTATTCTATGATAGGCACTTACTATTGGTAGGCATGGCTCATGGCATCTCACAACTTGCATCAGATGTTAGTGTGACATGCACCTACACACAGTTATGGTCAACAACAACCCAGAACTCCAAAACCTGAGGAACCCCATGCCCACAAGAGCTTGGCTTATAGGCACATATTATTTTATTTGTATTTGATCATACCCCCATCTAAGGATTCCCTGGTTAAAATATTTGTACCATATTCTATTTCTCACATATCTGAATCCAATGCTTCCAGATGAAGAATTTCTAAAAATGATCCCCATTTGTTTTTATGTATTATTTATTTACTAAACTATTCACTAACTGCCCCATAAGGCGATTCTGGGTGGCTTCCTCCCTAAAAAAGAGGAAGAACTGACAAAGAATTGCAATACATTCTGCATCTCTCATAAAAGCTCGTGAAATCTGGCAGAGAATATCTACTATCCTCTTTTAACGATCCCATAATCCCTTGCGGGATGGAGTCTGGGCAACTGAATGGAGCTTAGTGATTTACTGGCCAGATGCCCTTCCTGTCACCAGTACGGAGTTTTTTGCAGCCGATATATTCTCTATATAGCGTTGGGGTTTTTTTTAAAAAAAAAATCTCACTTTGAAATACCTTCCAACATATTGGGGAGGCTCCCCCCAAATTTGGGGAGGTTCACTCCCACCACACTAAGCAAGTTTTAAAGTTTATTTCTGTTTTTACCATTTTGACCGGGGGGGGGGGAAGGGAGGGGGATGCAAGAAGATTTTCACCACCAGCCCCGGTGAAGCCGTTTTGCAACCCGAATCAGCGGATCAGAGGTTTCAAAAGGAGACGTAGAAAAAAAAATGTAACCCTTGGAAAGGTTAAGGACTGAACTTGGAGTTGCCAATAGCAACACTCCTTTTAATTTTTACACATACGCCCCAATAATGCAATTTGCATTGTGTGCCAGGTGGCTGATGTCAAGATTCATAGTCTGTTGTGGTGGTGAGTTAATTATATTGCAGAATAACATTTTTGTCAACCTTCTTGGCCCTGCTGTATGATCTTAAGCTCAATCGATAGCAAATTGAAGGAGGTTACCCAGAGAATTCCAAGAGTTCTCGACTTATATTCATGCACGTGCCTAGACCCACTCATAGGAAATCAAATGCCTTTTTTCTTTTCTCTCTCTCTTTCTCTCCACAGCTTTCCTGGATTTTGCCCCCAGCTAGACTAGAACCAGCTCTATGCCAGAGGTCTTCAAACTTGGCAGCTTTAAGACTTGTGGATTTCAATTCCCAGAATTCTCCAGCCAGCTATTCCATTCTAATTCTAACTCTATCCTATTCTATCCCATCCCATCCAATCCCATCCCATTCTAATTCTAATTCTAATTCTATTAATTATATTTCATTCCATTCTAACTCTATCCCATCCCATCCTAATTCTATTAAATCTATTCTGTTCTGTTCTGTTCTGTTCTTTTCCATCCCATCCCTTCTAATTCTAATTCTAATTCTAATTCTATTAATTCTATTCCATTCCATTCTAATTCTAACTTTATCCCATCCCATCCCATCCCATCCCATCCCATTCAATCCCATCCCATTCAATTCTAATTCTAGTTCTATTAATTCTATTCCATTCTAATTCTAACTCTATCCTATTCTATCCCATCCCATCCCATCCCATCCCATCCCATCCCATCCCATCCCATTCAATTCTAATTCTAATTCTAATTCTAATTCTAATTCTATTAAATCAATTCTATTCTATTCTTATTCTAACTATTCTATTCTATTAATTCTATCCTATCCTATCCTATCCTATCCTATTCTTTATTCATCTATCCTATCCTACCCTAACCTACCCTACCCTAACCTACCCTACCCTACCCTACTCTACTCTATCCATTGTCAAGAGCAGTGAGCTGTAGAGGTGTACAAAGCTACAAAGACCTGTCTTTACCAAGGACATTTCAGCTGCTTCTTTAAAACATACATCCCACCCTCCAACATGGAGTGGCTAACTGCATGAACACCCAAAGATATTTAATCCTACAAGAATCCTTCTCTGTTTATTCCTTGGCTAGCAGTCCAGCTGGAATCTTCCTTATGTAAGCAGTCTTTTATGTGAGAGCCCAGCTCGGTAACATCTATGATCTGTGTTGATCATTAAAAAAAAAAAGCTAAGTACTACAGGGTCACATCTGGTGAGGACTTAGAACCACCTACAAACTTCAAAGTTGTAAACTAGGCTTGGAAGTGGAAAAGATATTCTGGAATAATGTTCAGGTCCTTTCATCTCATTATCAAGAAGACTATCTGGGTGTGTCTGAGATGCTAGCTCAACTCAAAGGAGACTTTATTTACACCTTGCTGTGTGAGCGAAGCAGGGGTGAAATGCTCCCAGTTCAGTCCGGATCGCCCAATCCAGTAGCAATGGAGGCGGGTGGTTCGGAGAACTGGTAGCAAAAATCCCTGCCCCCCCCCCATGCCCAGCTGAGTCGCGCGATCATCAGAGGCTTTTTTTTCTTTTAAATGCCTCTGACGATCCAAGCTGAGTTGCCTGATCGTCAAGCTGAGTTTGACGATCCAAGCTGACGATCCAAGCTGACGATCCAAGACGACGCCTGATGATCCAAGCTGAGTTGCCTGATCGTCAGAGGCATTTAAAAGAAAAAAAAAAGCCTCTGACGATCAGGCAACTCAGCTGGGATCTTCAGAGCCTTCTGAAAGCATTTTTCTGCAACCTCTTCGCCGAAGAAGTTGTAGAAAAAATGGTTTTAAAAGTTAAAAAAAAAATTGGCCATGCCCACCCAGTCACATTACTCCCACCACCACCAAGCCACGCCCACAGAACCTGTAGTAACAGATTTTAGATTTCACCACTGGAGCGAAGGTGTTAGTTATAGAGGTGTTCTGACCCAGCTCCTCAAACACGACAAACCCTCTGAAGTGAACTCAAAGATTCCTTTCTTAGGAGAACCGGCAGCCCTGGCAAAAAGTTTCTCTCTTGCCGCAGGCTAACAAGTCCGTCCAGCAGGGAAATGAATAGTTGTCTGCCACATCTATTCATCTCCACCCCCTGCCTTTTATCCCCAGAGCAAGGATGGGGCTTCACTAGCAGCGGTGACTCTTCCATCCCAAGGACCGGCCCACAGATTTCCACTGCTCTCCTCTCCTCTGCTTTCTGTGCATCCGTGCATCAGGCACTGGACCCAGCTGTTCCTCCTCTTCCTCATCAGCCACCTCTAGACCTGGGAGCTGTTGACCCTCCATCTGAGAGCTGACGGATGTCCCAGGCTCCGCCTCTGTCTGCCAGCTCCATTCCCTCTTCCCCCTTGGAGCTCTCAGGTTGCCTTGATGCTGACCCTGACTCTCACACCTCCTCCTCATCTGATTCAGCTACTGGAGGGGCCAACAGGCCACAACAAGAGGCTTGTTACACCCAGTGTGTGAATTGGCAGCTGAGGGATATTTGATGCAAGCACTGTCTACCAAAAAAAGATGCTCCCGCAGTAGTTATAAAGGAACATCTCCATCACTGGTTATTATGCTGTCACATCCATCATTTCTACGGTAGCTCTAGTGCCCATAAAATCCAATCCCAGGTGTGGAGCTTCCAGCCAGGAAGAGACAAGGAAGATCTACAAGGTGTGTGTTTTTGTTTTATGACCCTTGTCAAAACTATATAGTACTGTACGTCTGTTCCTGAAACGTTATTTCATCCTGATCTCCCGCGCGCCCATCCGGCCATACCAATCAGATATATGATAGAGCCAATAGACCTTATTGTGAACTCACACAGAACAAAACTTTTTTTTTCCAACAGAATGTTTTCCGCATACAGGTAGTCCTTGACTTATGACCACAATTGAGCCCAAAACAGAATGTTTTCCACGTACAGGTAGTCCTTGACTTATGACCACAACTGAGCCCAAAACAGAATGTTTTCTGTGTACAGGTAGTCCTTGACTTATGACCACAATTGAGCCCAAAACAGAATGTTTTCCACGTACAGGTAGTCCTTGACTTATGACCACAATTGAGCCCAAAACAGAATGTTTTCCACGTACAGGTAGTCCTTGACTTATGACCACAATTGAGCCCAAAACAGAATGTTTTCTGCGTACAGGTAGTCCTTGACTTATGACCACAATTGAGCCCAAAACAGAATGTTTTCCACGTACAGGTAGTCCTTGACTTATGACCACAACTGAGCCCAAAACAGAATGTTTTCTGTGTACAGGTAGTCCTTGACTTATGACCACAATTGAGCCCAAAACAGAATGTTTTCCACGTACAGGTAGTCCTTGACTTATGACCACAATTGAGCCCAAAACAGAATGTTTTCCACGTACAGGTAGTCCTTGACTTATGACCACAATTGAGCCCAAAACAGAATGTTTTCTGCGTACAGGTAGTCCTTGACTTATGACCACAATTGAGCCCAAAACAGAATGTTTTCCACATGCAGGTAGTCCTTGACCTATGACCACAACTGAGCCCAAAACAGAATGTTTTCCACGTTTTTACTAAGTGAGTTTTGCCCCATTTTACAACCTTTTTTGCCACAACTGTTAAGTGAATCACTGAGGTTGTTTAGTCACACACTTGCTGAGTAAATCTGACTTTCCCGTCAACTTTGCTCGTCAGAAGGCCGCAAAAGGGGATCACATGACCCCGGGACACTGCAACTGTCATAAATATAAGTCAGTTGCCAAGCATGTGAATTTTGATCACAGGTGAGAAAATACCTTTGGAAGAAGAAGTAATAAAAAAAATCTTAGACTGTATTGAAATGAATAGATTAACTTTGATGATTAAGGATAGAGAAGACTCAGAATATTTTAAAATTTGGAATTATTATTTTTTTTTTTTAATTTGATTTATATGCCGCCCTTCTCCGAAGACTCAGGGCGGCTTACAATGTGCTCAGCAATAGCCTTCATCCTTTTGTATATTTATACAAAGTCAGCTTATTGCCCCCACAACTGGGTCCTCATTTCACCTACCTTAGAAAGGATGGAAGGCTGAGTCAACCTTGAGCCTTGGTGAGATTCGAACCCTGCAGTAATTGCAGGCAGCTGGTCTTAATAACCAGCTTAATAACAGGGTGCCTTAAACCCCTGTACCACCAAGGCTCTTATTATCCGTTGGAGAAGAGATATAAATGATTAAGTATATAAGTATGTATAAATATGTGATGAGTAGAATATTATATTAGTGACGAATTGATATTATGGATCGGATAAAGATCAAGATCAAAGAAATAATAACTATACAGAAGAAGAAAGAATTATGGAAGATAACACCGAGACGTCGTAGGGAAGAGAAAATTGATGTATTAAATGTTTGTTTGTCTAAAAAATAAAAAACTTTAAATCAATCAATCAATCAATCAATATGAGTCAATTGAATTTTGTGAATTTTGATCACATGACTATGAGGATGCCACAGTGGTCATAAGTGTGAAAAATGGTCATAAGTCATAGGCAATTCTCCAAGCACACAGGTCACTCTGGCAAGGAAAATCCAGATCAGAAATTCAACCAGAAAAAAATCAGAAAGAACCAAGAAGAGTTTTAAAAAGGAAAACTGAACATGAAAGCAGCAAGAGAAGATATTTAGATCAGATTTCACAATCTCAAGGGACATTTAGCCTCCCAAGTTGCTCATAATTTATTTTTTTTTTTTTTGACAGAAATGAACCTATCTTTCCAGTTAGGAAAGGAACTTTCCAATTCATCCAAACTTGAAAAGAAAACTAGCTTCAAAATGAAACATGGAGTGGCACACCGAAATGCTGAATTCCCCAGATGATTACATCTAAGAGGAAGGAGTTTAATGGATGCCACGTGCTATTGTTATAAAAATAGTTTGTGCTTTCGGGGTAATTTTATTTTATGAGTTATGCTGGGGAAGATACCGGGGTGCTAATGGAAGGTGCTGTTTTATTCTGTATATTCTGGGCAAAGAATTAAACATCAGTCACAAATGGTTGGCATTTGCAAAGTAAATCACTGTCCGTCGCTTTCAATCTGCAGGGTTTTTGTTGCTGCAAATAAAGAGGCTGCCAATTTCCATTCTTATCAGGTGGAGTTGGAAAAATGGGTCTGGAAAGCAGCTTGGCTATGCAACGGACCCACAGATTTTGTACACTTCAATGTATGTTCACAACTATTCCGTGTGAGTCTGACCAAGTTGATCTAGCTGTTTCCCAGAGGTACCCACAGGTTGTACTAATCCAAACATCCTCATTGTATATCTGCAGTGCACCTAAGAAACAGGTAGAACTGTGAGTGCATTGCCGCGGTCATTATCTTGAGTTTTTTAACCATTACGAATCAAGGCAAATATACGGGATAATGTTGCAGGATTCAATCTGGGTCAGTCACCGGGATCAGAGGTTTTGTCTTCTGAGCTTTCGGACTCGTGCTGGAGCCCATCCTCAGGGAACTTCTCTGGAGCAGAATGTTTTAACCATTTAACCAATGTTTTAATCATCCCCTGCAAGCATCCCTGCTACACATTTTCGAACCTTAGAAAATAGAAAGGGAAAATAGCAGCAGAACTGAGAAAGAAATTTTGGAAGGGCATGACAGTTGCAGTCAAAGGACATGGTGACTGCCAGCAGGAAGAAGTTAATGCCAAGGGGGCAATCACTTGGTCCTACAAGAAAGGAAGGAAGGAAGGAAGGAAGGAAGGAAGGAAGGAAGGAAGGAAGGAAGGAAGGAAGGAAGGAAGGAAGGAAAACGGGAGGGAGGGAGGAAGAAAAACAGGAGGAAGGAAGGAAGAAAAATGGGAGGGAGGGAGGGAGGGAGGAAGGAAGAAAGAAAAAGGAGGAAGGGAGGAAGGAAGGAAGAAAAAGGAGGGAGGGAGGGAGGAAGAAAAATGGGAAGGAGGGAGGAAGGAAGAAAAACGGGAGGAAGGAAGGAAGAAAAATGGGAGGGAGGGAGGAAGAAAAGAGGGAGGGAGGGAGGGAGGGAGGGAGGGAGGGAGGAAGGAAGAAAAGAGAAGGGAGTGAGAGGGAAGGAAGGAAGGAAGGAAGAAAAGAGGGAGAGAGGGACAGAAGGAAGGAAGGAGAATGACACGAGAAAGAGGGTGTCAGAAAGAGACAAGGAAAGAATCCGAGATGGGGAAACAAGGAGGAAGGAAAGAAGAAGGAAAGAAGGAAGGACTTCCTCGGCTTCACTTCCAGCCACTTCTAAGTTATGCCCCTCAGTTCAGGTCAATGATAAGTGGAGGAAAACAAGGAGCAGGACTGAGCAAGGGATAGTCAAAGCAATGATGGAAGTGTATTGTCTCATGCACCTTTTTGACCTCAAAGACCTCCGTTCCTTGCTCCGTCTTCTCCAGGTGATCTCAGTTAGCGTAGCTGCACATACCTGGATGACTGCCTACAATCTGACCGCCATGGTGCAGCCCGGGCTTCGCAAAGACACTTCACTGTTATATTTCAAGGTGTGAGCTTTGCTCCATTTGTAAAAGAAGTTAAGCATCAGCCGCCAATCAATCTTCTAACTGAACTTAAAATTGACACGTGGAGGGAAGACGCTGTTACATTAGCTTCTGTTTTTATGGTGTTAGCTTCTCCTCCCTATGTTAATACTGGATCCATTTGTATGCATGGGCTCCTGCCAAGCATTCTAATCTGCTGCATGTCTTCGCTTGATTTTGAACTTTGCTTCGGACAGCTGTTCATGTACTAATGAATCGGAATTGCTGTTATCTTATTAATATCATTATCATCATCATTGTGATATCATCACGTCATCATCTGTGCTGTCAGCTCGATAGCATAAATTAATTCCAGGACAGAGGAATAGATGAACGGATGGACGGATGGATAGATGGACAGCTAGAGAGAGATAGAGAGATAGAGAGATAGAGAGATAGAGAGATAGAGAGATAGATAGATGATAGATAGATAGATAGATAGATAGATAGATAGATAGATGATAGATAGATAGATAGATAGATAGATAGATAGATAGATAGATAGATAGATGATAGGCAGGCAGGCAGGCAGATACCAGTAGGTAGGTAGGTAGGTAGGTAGGTAGGCAGGTAGGTAGGTGAACTAGGGATGGGCTTCAAAATTTTAGCAAGGGGTTTTATTTATTTATTTATTTGATTTGATTTCTATACCGCCCTTCTCCAGCAAGACTCAGGGCGATGAACAGCCGAGATAAAACATAAGATATAAAATTTAAAAAACAGTTTAAAAGACATTAAATAATTTCGGCCCTCAATTTAAAACAACCCAGATTAAAACCAATTTCAAATTAAAACCGAAAGGATGGGATCAAGCCAGCCTTGCTAGATGGAATAGATGAGTTTTCAGGGCCCACCGAAAAGTCCGGAGGTCTGGTATCGTGCGTATCTCTGGGGGTAGATCGTTCCAGAGGGCAGGTGCCGCCACAGAGAAGACTCTCCCCCTGGGGGTCGCCAGCCGACATTGTCTGGCCGACGGCACCTGAGGAGGTGAATCCGGTTCTCTGCCCGGGTTGGGGCAGAGTGGGCGTGGCCATGGTGGGTGTGGCCATGGTGGGCGTGGACCTCCTGCACCATGGCGGTGAGGCGTTTTTGCCCTCCCTGGGCTCCGGAGGCTTTTCTCGAGCCTCCGGGAGGGCAAAAAACAACGTACCCAGGCTCCGGAGGACCTCTGGAGGCCTGTTTCCGGCCTTCTCGAACTTCCAGTAGGCCCATTTTTCTCCTTCCCTGAGCCTTCACGCACACCCTGCACTTACCTGCATCCAAAATGGGCCATGTGGGGACTCCTGGGAGGGGCGGGGAGGGGCGGAGTGGGTGGGGCCATCCAGGAGTGGGATTTGGGGTTCTCTGAACTGCACAGAATCTTACCTAGAGGTTCTCCCAAACCTCTGCGAACCCCCATCACACCCACCCCTGGATGGAGGGAGGGAGGGAGGGAGGGAGGGAGGGAAGGAGGGAGGGATGATTGGAAATGATATCCTCCAGAGTTGGATGTTCAGATTTAATATCTGCTCCACAGTCTACAATGCTATTTTTGTTGTGTTCTTTGTTTCTGGAAGGATTTGAACAATCCAAACTTCGATTTTCTATACCATCCAGGACAAACCTGGGCATTTGATGGCCGCACCCTGCCCTTTAGCTGCCCCTGTCCAGCCCACGTGGATTGCTTTTATTTTTAAAGTAATTGCTATTATTATTTTTTTTCAATTTAAGTATATCCTTGTGCTCCTTCACAGCCCTATTGATTTGGCCGAATGGCAGCAAGCAAAGACATTTCTCGGTAGAACGAAGTAGTAGTTTTAATGAGACGATAGAGTCAAGATCAATTGATCCCTGCCTTTTTAAGAGATGGGACACACCCACCCACCCAAGACCACCGATATCAATGCACATTCAGGGGTATAATACATTTAAGAAACATATCCCTTCTCCGTAATAAGCGTAAATCCTTTTTGAGATGGCGATGTGTCATAGTCAGAATCTATTGCATAAAATCCTGGAAGGTGAGTTTCAGTTTAATTGTATTTCCTATAGTTGGAAGACTATAAAAGTAGACATAATTTGATTTCTTGATATCACATGCTTTTTTCAGACTGCACATCCAGCAGCTTTATGTCAAGGATGATGGCACTTTATTTATGAGAAAGTAACTGCCTGGTTGCATTTTTAGAGAGTCTATCATCCTAAATGTCGGCCATTCTGGCGAATAATAATTTTAACGAGGCTGGGAAATGCTCTGATTAAAAGCAAAATTATATTCATTTCTTATCTGTGTCCCCATGTTGCCTAGCTGGGTTTTAGCTCACTTAGGCTCTTGAATGACAGTACCCATCCAGCTGTGGCTCTTCTCTAAGCAACTAAGCAGGGGTGCTATTCAGCAGGTTCTGAAATGTTCTGGAGAACTGGTAGTGGAAATTTTAAGTAGTTCAGAGAACTGGCAAATACCACCTCTGGCTGGCCCCAGAATGGGGTGGGAATGAAGATCTTGCAGTATCCTTTCAGAGTTGGAAGGGACCTTGGAGGTCATCTAGTCCAACACCCTGCTCACGCAGGAGACCTATACTGGGGATTTGAACCACCGAACTGCCGACCTTTCTGATCAACAAGCTCAGTGTCTTAGCCGCTGAGCCACCTAGCCAGGCTAGGCAGTCCCAGTCACATGACTGGAGCTTGTCCGAGTCACATGACCTTGGAGTAATACTGTCGTGGAGGTATTTCAGGATACTAATATGGAGACTCTTCTTGAAAGATAGGTATTGAGTTCTTGACATCTACTGTAGATATTGGGCTACTTTAGGAGGTGGGGGTGCTGTGGTTAGAATGCAGTATTGCAGGCAGACTCCGCCCACTGCCATGAGTTCGATCCACAGTGCTTCAAGATTGACTCAGTCTTCCATCCTTCCGAGGTCAGTAAAACGAGGAGCCAGATTGTTGGGGGCAATAGGCTGATTCTATAAACCACCTAGAGAAGACTGTAAGGCATCGGGAAGCGGTATATAAGTGTTATTGCTATTTATTAATTAACCAAAGCTGGTACAAGTTATGATGGATGAAACTGAAGCCAAGAAACTGCCTTTTTTTTTTAAGTGTGATAGAATACTCTGTTTCCTAGCAACTAACATTGCTGAGTCTTCCAAGGATCACACAAAATTTGGTGTCTATCCCACAAATCCTTCTCTCAGAAGGTTTTGAACAAGGATGACTTGACCGATTCTTGGGTTGTACGTGAGAAATGGCTTCAAGAACATAAAACACATGGCAAACTCAAAGACCATCTGTTGGGCAATTCTCCGCTACTTCTTTCAAAGAAAATATACACCAAGGAGCGTAGATAGCTTTATAAAATTAAACAGAGCGGCAAATTGTAGGAAATAGCTGGCTTTATTTTTGCTGGAAAAGCAAAACTGCCTCTGTTAAAGTGAGGGATTCCCTCTGTATACGTTACAAATCAGCATTCTCCAACTTGACGTCCTCCAGATATTTTTAAATAATAGTATTTTATGTCTACCTGTACGTATCCAATTTATTTCATATGGTAATTTTCTGCCCTGGCAAGCTTTCAGTCAGTGCAATTCTTTCAATATATCGTATTTTATAAATTGTTCTATTTATTGATATTCTGCCCTTATTATTCTTATAAATATCGATGGTGAACATACTTAAATACTGTGCTCATTCCTCCTTCTATTTTTCCCATCAAAACAATCCTGTGAGGTGAGTTGGGTTGAAACAGAGTGACTGGTCCAAGGATACCCAGGCTAGTTTTCATGCCTGAGATTAGAACTCCCAATCTCCTGGTTTCTAGGCCATTATCTTAATTGCTAGACCAAGCTAGCTCTCTATGATCTTTGTATGCCCAACTACAAGATGACATTGATAAGCTCTATAATCTTGGAAGAGGTAGCATCCTGATCAATTGAATTAGCCAAGAAAGAGTTTAATAAGTATGAGGTGACCCTCATCACTCAAAGATCTACCAGCTAAAAAAGTAACTGGACAAAGGGACATCCCTAGGAGATGTCCTAAGATTGAAATTTAAATTCATATTGATCATAACCTACATTTCCTTGGTGACCTTAAGGACCTTTTCTCACTGCAATCCTTAGGAATTAGGTGGGACTGAGGGAGAATGAGTGAAGTCATCCAAGGAGACATTTGGTCAAGGGAAGACCTGGGTGTGGGACTCATCACCCATTCCCAATCAACCTGCTTGGCAAATCAGTCCTTTAGTCCTAAATCATTTGGAAAGCACCAAGTTGCATAAAATTATTCTAGAATCCCTCCACCCAAAAAAACTATTTTACAAAGGGCATAATCTCAATATTGTTTCATGGTGTTGTGGGAATCATCTCTTCTTCTTCTTCTTCTTCTTCTTCTTCTTCTTCTTCTTCTTCTTCTTCTTCTTCTTCTTCTTCTTCTTCTTCTCCTCCTCCTCCTCCTCCTCTTCCTCCTCCTCCTCCTCCTCCTCCTTCTTCTTCTTCTTCTTCTTCTTCCACATCTATCATCGGACATTGGCGATCATGTTGATGATCCTATTTTTATCAACAGCTGCACGAAAAAGTGCTGCTGAGTTTTGTCCAAACCAGTCCCTTACATTTTGAAGCCATGATGTTCTTCTTCTGAACATCATGGCTTCTTCTTCTGAAGAAGAACTTAATGGCTTCTTCATCATCGTGGCTTCATCATCATCATGGCTTCAAAATCTAAATCATCTCTACACACTGCAAACATCTACTGAACATTAGCTAATGAGGATATAGGCTCAAACATGTCCAGAGACTCCTGTCTGTCATCTCATCCTTCGTTGCCTGAGAATAAATCCCCATGGAACAAAGCAAGTCCAAAATAGCTATCCATAAAAAGTGCTAGAAATAACCTTGAAAGCCAATTGAAAGAGGAGATGCCCACCCATCTTCAAAGCTGATGTCTGTGGTCCGGAGATGAAACTGTTGGAAGAAAAATCTCCATCCAGGCCAGGCCAGCATCTCGTAGGGGCTGTTAGTTGGCTTCTTTCAAAATCCTTCACGCAATTGTTGATGGCCTAAATGGCATTTTGCCCAGTTTGGGATGTCAATCACAGAGAAATTCTGCAGCTCCTTGGGCTTTCTGTATTAATAGCAGATGTTCAGCGTCTTCTCGATCCAAACTGTAAGCCACAAGGATCAAATTCCACCTCCAAGCGCAGTCTTTGCTCTTAAAGATATTTTAAGGGAGAACTCAAAAGTCTTATAGTTTGGATGATTTGTCTTGCAACCCAGCCAGCGGCCTGTTTTCATGATTGACATTTTCACCCACAAATCGCATCCCACGGACACCCACCGAGGGTTTTTGAGAACATCAAACGTTTTGATGAGGAGGAGATGGAGGAAAAATAAACAGCAAAAAGTCGTGTACGGTACGAGCTGCCATTTCAATTTGGGAAACATGGTGAATCTGGAGACACTGGATAAATTTTGGAAACCCAAATGGAAAAATGAAGATTTTGGGAGGCTTCGATATGAAGACCTTGGTTTTCAGGAATGAGGCAGCGTTCGGTGTAATAAAGCTGTGAAACTGTCTTGACCTTAAACAGAAATCCAGCTGGTCAAAAAAAAAATTAGTTCAGTCTTATTCTTGTGCCTACTCTGCAGATAATGACTTGTCTATAGAAACCATTTGTTTATTTAAGCACACGTAAATACTCTGCTTACTTTTACTTCATGATCTTGATATAAAACCATCCTTGAAAATCTGATCTGCTGATCTTTAGCTAAAAGCATACAAAAAAAAGCTTGTTTTTTAAATCAAAACTACTTTGGACTCTGGAGTTGTTTTGATTGTGTGGTCTCTGTCTGCCTCTACCCCTCTCTCTCTCTTTCTCTCTCTCATCTATCTATCTATCTATCTATCTATCTATCTATCTATCTATCATCTATCTATCTATCTATCTATCATCTATCATCTATCATCTATCATCTATCTATCTATCTATCTATCTATCTATCTATCTATCTATCTATCATCAATCTATCATCTATCTACAGTATCTTCTTTCTCTATCATCTACCTACCTAATCTATCTCTATCTTCTATCTTTCTATCTATCTATATCTATCTATCATATATGTGTGTCTATCTATCTAATCTATCATCTATGTATCATCTATCTAATCTATGGTATCATGTATCTATCTATCTATCTATCTATCTATCTATCTATCTATCTATCTATCGGTATCTATCTATCTATATCTTTTTTATTTCTATTTGTATGTTACAATAAGGAAAAAGGGGATAGGTAGGCATACATGTCTAGCTTTCTGCCCGATCCCAACAATACAGCATTTTAAAGCAATGTTTACTGCCTTTCTCAGTTTTAGGAGCCCCCATGGAGCTTGGTTATAGACAAGGCCAGTTGCAATCCACCAAAATGTGAATTGCCTCAAGATGGGAAACGCTGGTCAAATGTACTTGCCTTGCCTTTCAATTTCCAAAGGCAGAGGGAAGACATTTTATTGATTGGTTTATTCTTGGACAGGCTGGTTACTCTTGCAAACTTCTAAAAACAATAGCAAATGTTTCTTTGTTTGTTGCAGCTCTTTCTTTCATCCTTGTCATTGTTTTCTGAACCTGAGCTCCGGATCATTTCCTACTGCAGTTAGTTTTTCTCCATTGTAACTATGGAATATTTTGTTCCTTCTTGATTTCCTGCACATCACGATTTCCTGAACTGACTGTGCAGCTGTACTAGTTCTAGTACTGGATTGCAGCACACCTTAAAAAAAAACAAGGAATGGAGCTTTGATTGTATGGCTGGGGCCACCATCTTAGAATAGAATAGAATAGAATAGAATAGAATAGAATAGAATAGAATAGAATAGAATAGAATAGAATAGAATAGAATAGATAAGAACAGAACAGAACAGAAAAGAATAGAATAATCTGTGGAATGGACTTGCTTCCAGAAGTTATGGGTGCTCCAACCCTGGAGGTTTATAAGAAGAGATTGGACAGTCATTTGTTTGAAACAGAATAGAATAGAATAACAAAGTTGGAAGGGACCTTGGAGATTTTCTAGTCCAAATCCCTGCTCAGGCAGGAAACTCTACACAAATTTGAATCCCACCACTGAAGTACACCCTTCACAACCAACCTTGGAATCTATGGGTGGAGGTCAGCCTGCCCCACTGATGCCACTACAGCCCCATCTGGAAAGCCAAATAAATTAGATTTCTCTGTAGGTGGGGACCAAAAAACGATCCATCCCTCTCACAGCATTAGATGCAAAGGCAGCCAGCGGGGTTTATTTTGAAAAAGACACACTCCAACTTGCATCGCTAGTAGGCTGCGATCAAACGATACGCTAAATAAACCAAGATTGCAATTTGGCTCAACCTGTGTGTGGGAATACAACCTGTATACTGCAGGAGTCAAAAAGAGGCCTGTGAAAATATCTACAGACCCCTCGCATCCTGGACATAAGCTGTTTCAACTCCTACCCTCAAAACGACGCTATAGAGCACTGCACCCCAGAACAACTAGACACAAGGACAGTTTTTTTCCAAACTCCATCACTCTGTTAAAGAAATAATTCCCTCAACACTGTCAAACTAGTTATTAAGTTTGCATTACTATTAATCTTCTCATCCTTCCCACCACCCATCTCCTCCCACTTATGACGGTAACTTTGTTGCTTGAATCCTTACTATTCATATTGATCTTGATTGTTTCCTAGGATGATTCGATTGCTTATTTGCACCGTATGACTATCATTCAGTGTTGTACCTTATGATTCTTGACCAATGTATCTTTTCTTTTTATGTACACCGAGAGCGGATGCACCAAAGACAAATTCCTTGTGTGTCCAATCACACTTGGCCAATAAAGAATTCTATTCAACTCTATTCTAGAAGAGGAGGAAGGGTAGTTCCAGAAACACGCCGTTCCTTCTCAGGTGCCCCTCCCACTTTGTGAGTGTGCCCCCACCCCCCACCCCGGCAGCCAGCACCGCCCACCTGCCTTTTGGCTCCGCCCGAGCCGGCGACAGGCGCTTTTTGGGGGAAGAGGAGCAGCTGGACCGGTCGTCGTGGCTGCTGCTGCTGCACGCGCTGGAAGCGACCCGGTGCGTGGCTGGATCTTCTCTCCTCGCTCTCTCGGGACTCCGCGGTCCTGCAAGCGGCAGGGCGGCGCGGAGGGCTTGGAGCTCCTGCCAAGGGGCTGCGCTGCCAGCTCCCACTCGGTGCCCTGCACCGGAGGCTCCCCCCCACCCTACACGCCATGGACTCGGATTCCGGGGAGCTGAGCGACGGGGACCTGGTCTCCGCCGTGGGTAAGGCAGCCGTGGGCTTTCCGATGGGGGAGAGACGGGGGGGACACGAGGGAAAAGACGCGGGTGGGAATCGGGCTGGCTCGGGAGAAAACCCCCCCTCTTCTTCTGGCTTCACGCCGCTTTGGTTCCGATCCAGCTGCGCGAATGGGCTGTAATCCAGAAGGAAAATACTTTGCACATGCTCAGAGACTTATTGTTCGACGGGTCTGCCTGAGCGCTCCTAGGGAGATTGGGTTCTGCAGGTAACAGGCTTGGAGGTGGGTGAGTTGGGGGGGGGGTGTTAGTGAGAGTCGATCTCTTTCCCCGCCGCCTGTAAGCGCTGCTTCCTCGGAAGAAAAAGACGTTGGCAGGGTCGGCGAGTTCTCACGCTTTCCTAAACCATGGCTTCTCGGATCGGCCAGAGTTGGCTGCGTTCCCAGCTCTGCCAGGGCAAAACTACAATGTGGGTATGCGCACACTGGGCGACCTCAATGTACGTGTTTTTACGCGGAGGAATGTAGTTTGCGAGTGCTGTAATCACTTGCTCTCCGAGAGAGGAGGTGCACTCTGTCTATGCTCAGAAGCATGCTAAGCAGGGGGTTGGACTAGAAGACCTCCAAGATCCCTTCCTGCTATGCTATGCTATGCTACTCTACTCTACCCTACCCTACCCTGTACTATTCTATTCTATTCTATTCTATTCTATTCTATTCTATTCTATTCTATTCTATTCTATTCTATTCTATTCTACTCTACTCTACTCTACTCTACTCTACTCTACTCTACTCTACTCTACTCTACTCTACTCTACCCTACCCTACCCTACCCTACCCTATTCTACCCTATTCTTTTCTTACTCTACTCTACCCTACCCTACCCTACCCTATTCTACCCTGTTCTATTCTATTCTACTCTACTCTACTCTACCCTACCCTACCCTATTCTACCCTATTCTTTTCTTACTCTACTCTACCCTACCCTACCCTACCCTATTCTACCCTGTTCTATTCTATTCTACTCTACTCTACTCTACTCTACCCTACCCTACCCTACCCTACACTATTCTACCCTATTCTTTTCTTACTCTACTCTACCCTACCCTACCCTACCCTATTCTACCCTGTTCTATTCTATTCTACTCTACTCTACTCTACTCTACCCTACCCTACCCTACCCTATTCTACCCTATTCTTTTCTTACTCTACTCTACCCTACCCTACCCTATTCTACTCTACCCTACCCTACCCTATTCTACCCTATTCTTTTCTTACTCTACCCTACTCTACCCTACCCTACCCTATTCTACTCTACCCTACCCTACCCTATTCTACCCTATTCTTTTCTTACCCTACCCTACCCTACCCTACCCTACCCTACCCTATTCTATTCTATTCTATTCTATTCTATTCTATTCTATTCTAGAAGATTACTGCTTGATCGGGTTTAAAAAGTGCTTGGGATGGAGGGCCTTGGCTGGAATTGGTGACCAAGAGGTTTCCAGAATGGTCACCTTTCGATCAGGAAGTTCATTATTCATAAAACAAATTCTAACTTTTAAAATGAATTAGATTGTCACTTGTTGGGTTTCAGCAGTGATAAATGGGTACCTTGGTAGAACATAATATTTGTAATGTGTAATCATTGGAGTCCAGGGACCAGAATTCAAATTTCCACCTGCTATAAAACTGATGGATGGATCCTGCAGTTGTGTGCAACTCACAACTGTTGTGATCCTAGTTAAAAGTACATATATTGTGCCATGAACTCTATGGAAGAAGGTTGCAAGTTATTTTTTTTTTTAAAGTTATGTTTTGTTGCCATTTCCAGGTCAACACGACTAATTTAAGTATTTAGACTTCTGAACACTAGCTGTGCTATTGTGGCTTCTTTTTTAAAAAATGGAAGGGCAGTCTGGAGTGGGTTCACATCTTGCACTAAGCCAGGCCTTGTTTAATCATGGTTTATCAAAGCACTGCAATTAGATTCATAGCCATGTTGAGGAATTCATCGGGGCTAACTTCACACAACATGTGGAAACCATGATAGGATTTGGTTCTTGGCATGTTGTGCGATTTCAGTCCTTCCTATGTAAAAGAGTGGATCTTGTATAATAATAATAATAATAATTGTAACAGAGTTCGAAGGAACCTAGCCCAACCCCCAGCTCATGCAGGAGACCTAGGGATTCGAACTGCCGAACGACCAAGCTTTCTGACCTATAAGCTCAGCATCTTAGCCACTGAGCCACCTAGCCAGGCTGTTATGATCAGATGTCAGCCGGATCTATACTTTGAGAAGGGTTTAACTGCCTCCTTGATGAGGATTGACCTCCTATTGAGAGAAAATGTGGGAAGCCAAAGGCCAGCGAGATTGAAAACTCATGATTGAAAGGATGTTTGCTCATCACAAGATCTGTGCACATCATACAAATCGGAGTAGTGTTTGTTGAGGTTGGCAACTTTAAGATGTGTTGGACCTCAGCTGCCAGAATTCCCCAGCCAACATGGATTGCATCATGCCATGTTTCTTTCCAGGCTGTCTGGATCTTGGACAAGTTGAAGAAGGTCTTCAGTTGGTCCCAATCCAGAACCAAACCCCTTTTAAGTGTGGCTTGTTTTAGCCATGGTTTATCAACACATCCTATGAAGCCATTTTGGGAATCTGTGACCTCCACCTTTTAAGGCAAGGTGCCACATGGCAAACCTAAACTTGGCTTCTCACCGGGGCTACACCAAGATCCCCAGTCTCTTCACTTTTTAAATAGATTTGCCTTGTGAAGTGTCTACTCCACAAGCTTTACATGAGCCTCTCTCTTCTCCCAGTCCTGTGCTGGAAAAAAAAATACAATTCCTTTGTTTTTATTCTCTAACCTGGTGGAAGAAAACTTTCCCTGAAGCAAATTTCTCCAGGAAGATGGTATTTGAGGTTGAACTGCACCTGGGGCTGGTTTTTGAAGCCTCTGAAAAGCAAGCATGGATTCTCAGATTTGGGCAGTTGGGCGTTGGGTCAAAGCTACATAAACCAGCTGTTTTCCCCTGGATGGAAACCAGATAAGGTTTCCAAATGAGACCGGATAGGCAAGAGGCGATTCCTGTAAAAGGATTAAGTGAGTCACATTTAGCCCATCCAGTAACAAAAGTTGGGTGTGTATGGACCAATGTGTAGGGTTTAAGAATGATATCCTTGTAGAACTACAACAGCAGCCTTGGTGGCGTAGCAGACTAAAGCACTGTTAAGTAGCACCAGCTGCCTGCAATTACTGCAAGTTCAAATCTCACCAGGCTCAAGGTTGACTCAGCCTTCCATTCTTTCGAGGTAGGTAAAATGAGAACCGGGTTTGTGGGGGCAATAAGCTGACTTTGTATTTAAAAAAAAGAACACCGCTTGGCGGGGGGGGGACTGAAAGCCCTAATAAGCAGGTATATACAAAAGTATGAAGGCTATTCCTTAACACATTGTAAGCCGCCCTGAGTTTCTGGAAAAGGGCGGCATATAAATCGAACCAATAAATACAATAAATAAATATAACTGTGCTTGGAGATTATCTTAACTTTCAGCTGATCTCGACTGAATTGGAAACTGAGTGTTAACAGAACAAAAGAATAACAGAGTTAAAAGGAACTTTGGAGGTCTTCTAGTCCAACCTCTTGATCAAAGAGAAAACCCTAAACCATTTCATTCAGTTTTGGTCGCCACGATGTAAAAAAGATGTGGAGACTCTAGAAAGAGCACAGAGAAGAGCAACAGTGATGATTAGGGGACTGGAGGCTAAAACATAGGAAGAACGGTTGCAGGAACTGGGTAATGTCTAGTCTGATGAAAAGAAGGACTAGGGGTGACATGATAGCAGTGTTCCAATATCTCAGGGGCTGCCCCAAAGAAGAGGGAGTCAAGCTATTCTGCAAAGCACCTGAGGGTACGATAAGAAGCAATGGGTGGAAACTAATCAAGGAGAGAAGCAACCTAGAACTAAGGAGGAATTTCCTGACAGTTAGAACAATTAATCAGTGGAACAACTTGCCTCCAGAAGTTGTGAATGCTCCAACACTGGAAGTTTTTAAGAAAATGTTGGATAACCATTTGTCTGAACTGGTGTAGGGTTTCCTGCCTAAGCAGGGGGTTGGACTAGAAGACCTCCAAGGTCCCTTCCAACTCTGTTATTGTATTCTATTCTATTTCAAACAAATGGCTGTCCAATCTCTTCTTATAAACCTCCAGGGCTGGAGCACCCATAACTTCTGGAAGCAAGTCCATTCCACAGATTGTTTTCACAGTCAGAAAATTTCTTCTTCTTCTTCTTCCAGGTTGCTTCTCTCCTTGATTAGTTTCCATCCATTGCTTGGTGTCCTGTCCAATTGCTTGAGGATTGCAAGTTTTCAGCAAATCCTGATATTAATCTAAGAGTTTTTATGAACTGTGGTTTTACTGTTTGCCTTCCTCTGGGAAAGGAACATAAATATAAAATAGATCATCGTCTGTCTCTCTCTCTCCTGCCACTATCACAGGAACAGTATCTCTCAAACTTGGCAACTTTAAAATATGTGGACTTAAAACACTCAGAATTGAACTGAATCTGTTTCAAGTTAGAAAGATGGCGTTAGTTCGCCCTGTGTCATAAAGCCAAAACTTTTCCTTGCATATCTCTCGTTCGTATCAGCAGGGCTCAGACTTAAGAGGAGCAAATTAAAGACTAATATTTACAATAAGGGATGAGCCCTGAGTAAATTGTTTAAAAAATCTGTTTCTATTTTGGTTACAGGGTTTACATTCACATTACATGTGAATTCTGGAAAAAGCTGTTGTAAGAGGTCTGGCCTCGATACAACACATTTATATTTATATAAATTTATTTATATAAACACATTTATATTCTCAATGTTACACACTTTTTACCAATGTAATCACTAGGATTTGATACTGGTCTTCTCTAGATGGTTTTTGCTATGAAGGCAAGTTATTTTTTTAAAAAAAGAAAAGTTTAAAGACACAAATGGTAATGAAAAATGGCAGCTGACAATAAAATGTTATTTTCTTTTTTTTAATTTTTCATTAAACTGTTTTTTTAAGCAAACAAAAACAGATATTTACATCTTCTTCTTTTCAACAACTTTGCATCAGTAATCCATATTTATACATTTCTCTTTCTTAATGTATCTTTTATACACAAATTTCTAATATATCATATAAATACCATTATAATATATTCTATTATTCTAATTATTCTATTTACATTTGACATAAACATGTACCTAATTTCCTTTCCACAATTTTTATTTCTTCCCATTTCTTTCTATATTTCTCCACCTAATTTAATCATTATTATTTTTTCCCCTTTCCTCCAACCATTTATACCATTTTTCCCAGACTAAATAATATTCTGTTTCATCTTTTTCTTGTATCTCCTTCGTGAGCTTATCCAACTGATAAGAACTGACTTGGTCCTTCAACTTTTCCAACGATGCAACTCATCCGCATGGTCCCATCTATCTTGTTGCTGGTCATCCCCTCCTCCTCCTCCTCCTCCTCCTCCTCCTCCTCCTCCTTCTTGCTCCTCCTCCTCCTCCTCCTTCCTTCTCCTCCTTCGCCTTCTCCTTCTTCTCCTTCACCTTCTCCTTCTCCTCCTTCTTATTCTTCTTCCTTCCATCTTTGCCAGCATTAGGCCTTTCTCTAGAGAGAAGCTAAGTGTGCCCGAAGTAGTGTCTAATTTGAGCCTAATCCTTTGAGCCTTGAATGAGGATGTTGGGTTGACTTGTTCGGTGATCTACTGGTTTGTGTTCTTGGCTGTCGATGATATACTCGGAAGTCTTCTCCAGCATCAAAGTTCAAAGGCATAAAAATGGGGTAGTGGTAATGAAGGAAAAAGCCAAGTAGCAGATGTTCTGAGATAGGAACTGGGGGATGAAATTGCTCTGTGACTGTTAATTAGTACCCAAAGAGACACTTCCTTTCAAGAGGTTTAAAATGTGAATGGGAGGGGGGGGACCGAGGATAGGAAAGAACAGTGGGTGGAAAACTTAAGCTGAGAAGAACATGTCTGTTCAAAGATGATGGAGAAGATCTAGGAGTACTGAAATAACAGAATAACAGAGTTGGAGGACGACTTGGAGGACTTCTAGTCCAGCGGTCATCAACTGGTGGTCCATGAACCACTGGTGGTCCGCGAGAAAATTTTGGTGGTCTGCAGAAAAATTATTTGCATTTTTTACGTTGCACTAAACCAGGGGTCCTCAAACTATGGCCCCTGGGACAGATACGTGCAATGAATGTTTGTGTTGCTGCAGAGAGTCTCCCCCTTCGAGGTCTTTTTGTGTGGGTTGGAGGGGGGCAGAAATTCCAACTTGGGGTCTGCTTCAGCCTCCTGGTGTGGGTCTTTGGGCGAAGGCTGGAGGGAAGTGCTGCTGGTGGCAAAGAGCCAGAGGGCCTTGTTCCAGTGGGACAGCATCATAGCCTGGAAATGGCTGACTATCTCAGCCCGCTGAGCCTCCAGGCACAGGTACCTGGCCTTGCACTCCCGCAGGTCTTCCCGCTGCTTGGAAAGCCTAGGCTCCTAGTCCTCAGTGAGGTACTTCTCGGTCAGATCCTATTTGAACTGAGCTGTTTTGCCAACTCTTTCTCACGGTGGCTGCTTAGCTCCAACAACTGCTTCCTGTTGGGGCCCTAAAGAGCCTGGATGGGCAGGTGAGGAGGGGCTCGGAGGGGAGGGGAGGGGCGAGTAGAGACCGGCGAGGCGCCCCTCGACATGGCTGACATCGATTTGGGCACGCCCACTCAGTCACATGACCACCTAGCCACGCCCACCCAGCTGGTCATTAGGCAGATCATATTTGTGGTCCCAGGGTTTTAAAATTATGAATTTAGTCGTCCCTGAGGGCCGAAAGGTTGGTGACCCCTGCTCTAGAGAATGAGTTGGCGCACAACCTAATAAATTAATAAATAAAAAATCATTATAAGGACCAAACTAAATGTCAGAAAAGGATACCTAGTTTTCAAGTTCTCTGCAACTTTTTCCTGAATGAGGTGTTGTGAAATTGAAGGGAATGGGGTAAATGACACTTAAGTGTTTCAGCTGTAAATATTGGGTCTTATCAGAGTTGAGTTCTACCCATCCATTTCCCAAGGCAAAGAATAATGGGAACACCCTTCCACTCCGAGAACGCAGAAGCAGCAAAAGTTGTGCTCAGCCTGTGCTCAAGCAATGCATTTATTAGACTTCGTAAGGATTTTCAAAATATGCTGAGCTTGGTTAATTTCAGCTTGGGTTTGTTTTCTGTGTGGTTTGAGCTCCTTCCTTTGCTCCATGGAAGGGCTGATGATGGACAGATGGGAGCCGTGGTGGCGCAATGGTTAGAATGCAGTAAGTAAAGGTAAAGGTTCCCCTCGCAAATATGTGCTAGTCGTTCCCGACTCTAGGGGGCGGTGCTCATCTCCGTTTCAAAGCCGAAGAGCCAGCGCTGTCCGAAGATGTCTCCGTGGTCATGTGGCTGGCATTTATTTATTTATTTATTTATTAAATTTTTATACCGCCCCCTCTCCCGAAGGACTCGGGGTGGTGCACAGCCAGAATTAAAAACACACAATACAAATATTAAAATACATTAAAACAAAATTAAATTATCTTAGGCTTCTCCAATTTAAAACCCCGTTACCCATAAAATTCACCCAATTAAAAATTTTTAACCCAGCCCAGGCATGACTCAATGTCAAAAGGCGCATGGAACGCTGTTACCTTCCCACCTATTTTTCTACTTGCATTTTTCACGTGCTTTCGAACTGCTAGGTTGGCAGAAGCTGGGACAAGTCACGGGAGCTCACCCCGTTATGCGGCACTAGGGATTCGAACTGCTGAACTGCCGACCTTTTGATCAACAAGCTCAGCGTCTTAGCCACCGAGCCACTGCGTCCCTCGGCTTACAAAATACAGGCCTGAAATCTGAAATGAGCTCTTCCTTTGGCTGCATGCGTGAGGCCTGCCAGGGGAAAAAGGGTGGCAAGAGATCCAGAAGCATTCTCAGAGTTTCCACAAAATCGGTTACTCTGAATGTTAAGAGTTGGCGCAGGAGAGAAATTGCATTTAATTAACTCTCAGTTCTATTGCAACCAGGGATTTGGGGGGGGGCTGGCAACGGCTTTTCCTTTGACGGAATGCTGCCCCCCCTCTTTTTTGGAGGGGTGTACAACTTCAGCCCAGTGGAGGTTAAACATGTGACTGCTTGGCAGCTGGCCGTCCAAACGGAGTTTGCACCCAGCTGTGGAGTTGTCTAAATCGGTTTGCGGCGTCCATGAAATTCCTTTTGCTGCCAGCTGAAGCCTCCAAAACCGTTTCCGTGTTTTCTTTTAACTCCTGACATGAAAAAGTGGATGATCGTTCAATTATACCCATGGACATCTTCTCCAGATTAGTGGAAGGAAGATAAATATTGCCAGGAAGCGCCCGTCCTGCATTTCAACATTATTTATGAAGGGGGGTGGGGGGTGGGGCTATGACTGGAGAAGTCAGAGTATAATTTATTTGCCTGGTGTCTTATATCTTTTATGATCTAATTTGCAACATTGAGCCATCATTTTTCCATAAACACTTTTGGTCATACTTTATGATCTGCCTTCCGTGAAAGCTTCAAACGTCCAAAACAGCAGTATTCCCTCTAGCAATTGGAACAGGTTTTTAATGGGTTTGAACTGAAATTGCCTCATTCTGTGATTCAGGTTGCAATTTGCAAAACTGAGTTGAAAAAAAATGCTGCATAAAGGGTTTTTTTTTGGGGGGGGGGGGAGGTTGCATTTAAAATGTGGAAAGGAGAGAGAGGGGAGCTACAACTCAAACCAAGCAGGATCTCAAACCTGGGGTGGGAGATGGAAACATTTTCATTTTATTCTCTTTGGTTTAAATTCTGGTAAAATTAAATGAAATTAGTTATCATGGATATGACTCCTCTGTGTTCAGATGGATTGACTTGCGTGCCTTATTTAAGAGAGGTCATTCACAGTGGCTCAGCGGTTAAAGATCCTGAGCTTGTCAGCTCACAAACTGGGTTCGAGACCCGAGCTCCATGCGATGGAGTGAGTTCCCATTGCTGCCTCAGCTCCTGCCAACCTAGTAGTTCGAAAGCATGCACCCCTGGATGCATGTGTTATTTGACGCACACACTTGTGTAAGAGGGCTACAGGGAGCCAGAATTGCATCTAGAGAGCAGTGATAATAAGAAAAGTGGCGAGCTGTGGAACTCATGAGTACAAGATGAAGCAACAGCTTCAGCTAATGCAGAGCTGAAACCTAATTCTTGATGCTTGCTACTACTACTTGTGACTAATTGTGATGTAGGAAGTTAGCACCCACTCCTCTCCTAGAAGAATGAAATATTTTAGGAAATATTGAAAGGGGCAGAATATTATGTTTCCCTGGATGAGAGATGGAGAAACATGTTTTAAAGACAGAGCAGCTTTCTGCCTCCCCCCACCTTTGTCAATGGACCATCATCTGCAACACAATAGGACCCATCTAGCAACAGAAACTCACCACATGGCACCTGGGGAGATTACATCAGCCAGCAAGGCTAGCTAAGACCCCCGTCCCCTGGGAGTCTGACAACCAATCAGGATACTTTTTCTGGGCCCCAGAAGTTCAAAGCCAGAGAGGGTATAAAACCCAGGGAATTGCAGCATCTCGGCCCCTTTTCTGCTCAGGAACTCAAACCATGTGATCCTGTCCACCATTAAACCACCTTTCCAAGCAGTCTCCATGTTTCCAGTGTCTTTTTCCCTACTTGGAGCTGAACCCAGATGGATATTTCTTCCAACAGTGACAAATAAACATTATTTCCACTCAGCATTGCAGGCAGAATATCTACATTTTCTCCTTCTGTTGCCAGATATCCTAAAATCTTTTTTTAAAAAAAAATAAAAAATAAAAAATGCCAGTATCTGTTTCCACCAAGCCAGCTTGCCATCACGGTGGCTGGCGAGATGGCGTTTTCATATTAGCTGGAAGGAGGTGTAATTTAAAGCGGTTCTGGATTATTGCTGCATGTTTCATAATAGAGACCAGAAAGAAACCTCGGTTGCTGGGGAAAGCAGTTTTGTTCTCTGGGGTTTTTTTTTCCCCTTTCCTTTCCTTTTTCTTCTGCTTCTTTTGTGTGCCAGAGGAGACCTATGAGTCAGCCAAGTGGTAAAGAGAGAGCCGAAAACGGAGCCCTTTAAGAAAAGGATTTTGCGTGTTGCAGTGGATCAAACAATTTGGTAAACGATGTGGGCAGCATAAGAGCTGTACATAACCCTCTGCAGAGACTCACTTATGGGTCTTTTTGGACCCGAAAGTAGGGGTGGGTTTCAAAAATCTTAGCAAGGGGTTCTTTGCCTGGTTGCTGGGTGGGCGTGGCCATGGTGGGCGTGGCCTAGTCAGTTTTTGCCCTCCCCTGGCTCTAGAGGCTTTCCTTGAGCCTCTGGGAAGGCAAAAACAGCCTCCCCAGGCCCAGAGGGGAGTTTCTGGCCTTCCCGAACTTCCCGTAGGCCCATTTTTTGCCTTCCTCAAGTCTCCGTGCACGCCCTGCATTTACTGCATCCAAAACGGGCCGCGTGGGGACTCCTGGGAGGGGCGGGGTGGGGTGGGAGATGCCAGCCAGGAGTGGGATTTGTGGGTTCTCCGAACAGCACAGAAACTTAGCTAGAGGTTCTCCCAAAACCCTGCCGACCCCCAGCAGCCCACCCCTGCCTGAAACGATTAAGAGTTTGCTGAAGGGTTGTCATCTGCAGTTGAAAGACTCGCAAGCATCTCAAGGACTTGCCCTCTTGGTAGGCCAGGGTTAGTATTACATTAAAATACTATCCAGGAGCCTGGATAACTCAGCAGACTAATGCACTGTAATTTAACTCCAGCTGTCTGCAATTAGTAAGTTCGAATCTTGCCAGGCTCAAGGTTGACTCAGCCTTCCATCCTTTCTAAGGTAGGTAAATTGAGGACCTAGTTTGTGGGGGCAATAAGATGACTTTGAATAAATATACAAAAGTATGAAGGCTATTAATTAACGCATTGTAAGCCGCCCTGAGTCTCCGGAGAAGGGCGGCATATAAATCAAATTTAAAAAAAAACAAAAAAAACCTCTGTAACGGGATCCAACTGCATCACTGTGCATTTAATGAATGTTGGCACCATAGCCTTGACTCTCCAGATGTTAGATGACTACAGCTAAATTTGAATCAGATGTTCTTGGAGGTGGGGCAATTGGGTAAAATAACAACCAGATTTGGCCCAGCATAGCCAACTATAACTAGGAATGCGGTGGCTCAGTGGCTAAGACGCTGAGCTTGTCGATCGAACAGTCGACGGTTCAACGGTTCGAATTTAGCAGTTCGAAAGGACATAAAAAATGCAAGTAGAAAAATAGGGACCACCTTTGGTGGGGAGGGAACAGCATTCCATGCGCCTTTGGCGTTGAGTCATGCCGGCCACATGACCACAGAGACGTCTTCAGACAGCGCTGGCTCTTTGGCTTTGAAACGGAGATGAGCACCGCCCCTTAGAGCCAGGAACGACTAGCACATATGTGCAAGGGGAATCTTTACCTTAGCCAACTATACGTCTTATGGACGATTTCTTTATGTACACTGAAAATGAGTGCAGAGAGAGAGAGAGAGAATGTGTGTGTGTGTCTGCTAAATTGTTTTAATCTCAGTTGTTGTCTTCTACTGCCAATTGTCACCGAGACAATTACATAGCTGTTTTCATGACTTGCAATATGGTCACATAGCAAGAGGAATGTTAAAAAGTCGTATTAAGGAATTCCTGTTTCCCTTTTGAACAATGAAGCTGAATGAGTAACGGGTTTCCATCCGTTGATTTGCCTCTGATTCAAACTGTTTTAGGGTGGTTTTTTTTTTTTTTTTTTTTTGGCAGCCTTTTTAGGCTTTGGATGGGAAGAGAAGCCATCTTTCAAAATCTCAACTTTTTGGAAAAGAAGGTGGTGAGAAGCCACTATATTTATTATAATGTGAGTGTAAATTCCATAATGAAAACAAGAGCAGATGTTAAACAATGTAGTCAAGATTTGTCTGCATAGTAAATGTAAGTATTTGATTTGTTGTTTAGCAAGTTGAGCCTGGCTGATATGAACAATAGATATGCAGGAAAAGTGATGTTTTATGGCATTGGGCAAACTCTACATTTCTAACTTCTCTTTTGACTCAGCCACACAATATTTAAAAGCTCTTTGGGGTTACAAGTGGAGATAAAAATGAAATACACGTTGATTTACACACCCCTGATCCGATTCGTAAGCCTTTACAGTACAATTGTTAAATGGAGGAAGGAAAACAGAGCAAAGGTCACAGAATCACAGTTCTTTGGCTTCGTATATTGTGTGAATCAAAAACCCAAGGTGTGATATTCACCAGCATAGAACTTTTATAACCCATTAGCACTGATTCATAAGGCAACGTTTTGGACATCTAGCTTGCAATGTTATGGAACAATGTTTCACAACCTCGGCGACTTTTAAGATGTGTGGACTTCAACTCCCAAAATGTGTCTGGATTCACTCCATCGCTGTCCTGGAAAGCTGGGCCTGTTGGATTTCTGCCTGCCGAGCAGCTCTTACAAGGCAGTGCCAGCTATGAAGTAGCTATGTGGCAAGCTGGCAAGCTGTTGCCAAGAACAACCAAGCTTTATTGTAACAAGGAGATCATCTTTTTTTTTTCTTTTTCTTTTTAACGGTCATTATTAGCAGGCCAGGAAAGAGTTTAGAGCTTGTTTGTATTCTTTCCAGGGTAATCTTGGATTGCTTCTGATGTTACTGGGGAGCAGTAGGGGAAGACGATAGTTTAAAAAAAAATATCCAGATATAAGATGGGTTTAATAATTCAAGAAAAATACTGGGTCACGGCTATCATTTACACAGCAAGCATGGAGTAGACGCTACCCTGATTGCAACTGACATTGTCCGCTTGCCAGATTTTATGAATGGAAGGATGGGCATGAATGAACCCTGGAAGAGCTGATTCTGTCTTCAGTTGCCAATTTTCTGTGCAACACTTTCACAGCAACCCCCCCCCCCTTTCCCCCCTACTTGTTGGCCTCCCATACAAACTGCCTATCTGGAAACCTTGGCTGAAAGGTAGGAAATCTTCATCGGCAAATCTAATCAGAAACCATTTATGGAAGAAGGACCATTGGCAAATAAATACCTGTATTGGAGAATGGTGAAGCACTAAATCTCAAAAGCTTGCTTTCATCGAAACAGAATGGGCCCCGCTGGAAAATGGGTAAAACTCAACTTCCAAAGCAGCAGCGTAAGAATAACTCCTGGAACTAAACAAATATTGAGTTGTGTTAACTGGTCCTGCTTCCTTTTGGGTCTCCTGTCCATGATAGAGTCTGTATAGGATTGGGGTAGGATATAAAAAGCATTGATAAAATAAATAGGTTGTTATCCAGGTTTATTCTGTGCAACTTCAGACAGCAGATCAGTGGTGGGTTTTACTACCGGTTCTGTGGGTGTGGCTTGGTGGGTGTGGCAGGGGAAGGACACTGTAAAATTTCCATTCCCTCCCCAATCCAGGGGAAGGTTACTGCAAAATCCCCATTTCCTCCCGATCAGCTGGGACTCGGGAGGCAGAGAATAGATGGGGGCAGGGCCAGTCAGAAGTTTTACTACCGGTTCTGTGGGTGTGGCTTGGTGGGTGTGGCATGGCTTGGTGGGCATGGCAGGGGAAAGATACTGTAAAATCTCCATTCCCACCCCACCCCAGGGGAAGGATACTGCAAAATCTCCATTCCCACCCCACTCCAGGGAAAGGATACTGCAAAATCCCCATTTCCTCCCTATCATCTGGGACTCAGGAGGCAGGGAATAGATGGGGGTGGGGCCAGTAAGAATTTTTACTACCGGTTCTCCGAACTACTCAAAATTTCCACACCGGTTCTCCAGAACTGTTCAGAACCTGCTGAAACCCACCTCTGCAGCAGATGTACTGTTCTCACAACAATAGCCCTGTGAGGTAGGTTGAATGGAGAGAGGGGAGGTGGCCGAAAGGGACATCGCCAGCTTTCATGACTAAAGCCGGATTAGAACTCATAGTCTCCTGGTTTCTAGTCCAGCACCTTAACCCTTATAGCAAACTGGCTCATTGAACATAGAATCATAGTCTAGTCCAACCCCCTGCCCATGGCAGGAGATCTAGATACCAGTCTCATCTCATGTTTTTCATCTTGTCTTTGTATCTGGGATGCTATGTTGTGTGTGTGTGAATGTGTATGAATGTGTATCGGCGGGGGCAACCATTGGAACTTCTGAAACTGTTTGTAAATAGCTTTTGGGGAGGGGTCCGGCGTAACTTCAGACTCTCTCTAAGCAATCAGTCATAAATTGAGGGTTACGTATATGCTGCTTCTTCCTCTCATTATTCCCCAAACGTTCCTGAAATAGCTTCGTCAAAGTTAGATATTGGCTCAAAACTATTGAGTAAGCTTCCACAACTGAAGTGGATTTGAAGCTGGGTCTCACTAGCATTGATCTAATGCTGTCATTGTCATTAGAACATTGCCAAGGTTCCCATTAAATTTAGGTTCTCTAGAGGAACAACTGCAGCTGTTGACAAAAATAGGATTGCCAACATGATCGCCAACGTCCGATGACGGATATGGAAGAAGAAGAAAAAGAAGAAGAAAAAGAAGAAGAAGAAGAAGAAGAAGAAGAAGAAGAAGAAGAAGAAGAAGAAGAAGAAGAAGAAGAAGAAGAAGAAGAAGAAGAAGAAGAAGAAGAAGAAGAGGAGGAGGAGGAGGAGGAGGAGGAGGAGGAGGAGGAGGAGGAGGAGGAGGAGGAGGAGGAGGAGGAGGAGGAGGAGGAGGAGGAACTCAAATTGGGATGGAAACATGACTTGTGGATTCTATTTGTTGGCTTCTCTGCTAAAAGTTAATCTGTGCCCATAAAAAGCGGCAACTTTACCATCTGGAAGTCTGAAAATTCAACCCTCTGATTTATTAATTGGCGGAATTTGGCCTAAACAAGTTTCTGAAGTGGCATCTAGAGGGGAATGTAAGCATTTTTTGAGATCCACATCACTTTCCCAAATATTTTTTTTTTGAAATAGTTTAACCAACAACATATCAAGCATGCCCAAAGTTTCATCCCTAGGGTTGGATCCGTTGTGATGAATGGTCCCTTGTTGTTCCCCTTTAAAACTAAAGGGTCACAAATATAGTTTCCATGCCTTAAAAGGCAAAAGCTCTTAGGGGAAGAAATGCCATGAATTCTCAACTGAGACCACTTGAGATGGTTGAGATTCGCGAGGAACAGGTGGGTCAGAATTGGCCTTGCGAGCAACAGTCTTTGTCGAAGAGAAGACTTCAATGAACAGAAACAATATTTGGAGTCAGACTATATTTTTAGGAGGATCGGCGAGGAGATATTTGGGTTCTTCAGGACACTTCATCCATTTGGATGAAGGATGGAGAGAACACAAGGAAGTCCTGAAGCTTTTGTGTCTTGGATTTAGCAAAAATGTGTGAATCCATCTTATTGTGGCTTAATGTCCATAAACCAGAACAACAGTGTCTTGAAAAAACCAGGTTAAAATATGTTGGATTTGTGTGATGGGTGAATCCCACAAGTCAAACCCCATGTAGAGCAGTGTTAGAAAGGAATCTGCAGACCAATGCTATCGACTTTAGTATTCATTTGATTTTTGTTGTTGTTCAGTCACTAAGTTGTGTTTGGTTCTTCGCAACCCCATGGACTATAGCACGTCAGGCCCCTCTGTCCTCCACTGTCTCCCAGGGTATGGGACACTGTCTCCCAAACTCATGTTCATTGTGTTGATGGCAATATCTAACCATCTTATGCTCTGCTATCCCCTTCTCTTATTGCCTCCTATATTTCCCAATTCATTTAATAGGACTTCACTATGAACTAGTAGCAACTGTGAGACGGATCTTGGAGTCCTAGTGGACAATCACTTGAATATGAGCCAGCAATGTGTTGCGGCTGCCAAAAAGCCAATGCAATCCTTGTTGTTGTTGTTAGTTGCGAAGTCATTTCCGACCCATCGTGACCCCATGGACAACATTCCTCCAGGCCTTCCTGTCCTCTACCATCCTCTGGAGTCCATTTAAGCTCATGCCTACTGCTTCAATGACTCCATCCAGCCATCTCGTTCTCTGCCGTCCCCTTCTTCTTTTGCCCTCCATCGTTCCCAGCATTAGGCTCTTCCCCAGTGAGTCCTTCCTTCTCATTAGGTGGCCAAAGTATTTGAGTTTCATCTTCAGGATCTGGCCTTCTAAAGAGCAGTCAGGGTTGATCTCCTCTAGGACTGACCGGTTTGATCACCTTGCAGTCCAAGGGACTCGCAGGAGTCTTCTCCAGCACCAAAGTTCAAAGGCCTCAATTCTTTGGCGCTCAGCCTTCCTTATGGTCCAACTTTCAGAGCCATACACTGCAACTGGGAAAACCATAGCCTTGACTGTACACACTTTTGTTGGCAGAGTGATGTCTCTGCTTTTTAGTATGCTGTCTAGATGCAATCCTAGGCTGCATTAATAGAGGGATAGAATCAAGATCACATGAAGTGTTAATACCACTTTACAATGCCTTGGTAAGAACACACTTGGAATATTGCAGTTTTGGTCACCACAATATAAAAAACCCTAATCCTAACCCTATAGACTCTAGAAAGCGTGTAGAGAAGAGCAACAAAGATAATTAGGGGACTGAAGTCTAAAACATAACAAAGAGCAGTTGCAGAAACTGAGTATGTCTAGTGTCAATGTTCCAAGTAATGCACCCATTGAAAAGGAGAACTAGAGGTGACACGATAGCAGTGTTCCAATATCTGAAGGGCTGCCCCAAAGAAGAGGGGGTCAAGCTATTCTCCAAAGCACCTGAGGACAGGACAAGAAGCAATGGGTGGAAACTAATCAAGGAGAGAAGCAACCTAGAACTAAGGAGAAATTTCCTGACAGTTAGAAGAGTTAATCAGTGGAACATCTTCCCCTCCAGAAGTTGTGGATGCTCCAACACTGGAGGTTTTTTAGAAGAGATTGGACAACCCTTTGTCAGAAATGGTGTAAGGTTTCTGCTTGAGTAGAGGGTTGGACTAGAAGACCTCCAAGGTCCCTTCCAACTCTTATTCTTGGCTATCATACGGAAGTGGTTTGCCGATGGTTTCTTCTGAAACTTCCTAGCATTCAGTCTTGTGTGTAAATATCCACAGTTTCCAGCCTTAATTGGCTTAGCTTGGTAGGTGTTTGACAAGTTTAGGGGTTGCAATTAGAATTGCTGGAGACAAAGAATTACACAGCAGATCAGACTTTAGATTTTAGCATTATGAGTGAACAATGCTCATGGCGCATCCCCATTTCTATTCAGATCTATTTCCATCCCTAAGTAACAAACACGGGGCTATTTTTAAACAATAGTCAAAAGAGAAATATAAAGCATTAAACTCAGGCTGACTAACAATCCATACCATGCCTTGAATGTTGATGAGAGAATTAGGGGGGGGGCATGGCTGATGACTGCTTTCTGATTCAAAATTAGTCCCAACAACATTAATCAGCTTTCGTTCCAATTAAACATGAGTTTACAATTATTGCTCTGATGAGTTTCCAGCAACAGGCTTAAGCCGCTGGGGTTGGATTTGGCCTTCCAGTGTTCTGAGTGAATACAAACATTTTGGTTTGTTAAACCATGATTTTAAAAATCTCTCTTAGCACGATTCTGAACCTAGTTTTCTAAGCGAGCAAACCATGATTCTGGATCCAGTTTTCTAAAACTTAGCAAACTTTTTGAATCCAGATGTCTATGGAGATTCTCAGTCATCCAGGTCATGGTTGTCCCAAAGGGGCCTTTTCAAGAGGCAACTGGACTTTCTGGTTTTTCTTTGAAGACCTTTCGCTTCTCATCCAAGAAGCTTCCAACTCTGGTCCAAAGGGCATAGCTAAATGTATATGGAGATTCTCAGTCATCCAGGTCATGTTCCAAAGCTGCTTTTTCAAGAGGCGACTTCAACCAGGCGACTGGTTTTTCTTTGAAGACGTTTCGCTTCTCAACCTAGAAGCTACCAGACCTGAAGAAGCTTCTTGGATGAGAAGCGAAACGTCTTCAAAGAAAAAACAGAAAGTCCAGTTGCCTCTTGGAAAAAAAACATCTTTGAGACAACCTTGGACCCAGAGTTGTAGACTGTATTTCATACTTGCTGTACCCCCAAGAGCTTTTATGTGGTGTGTTTAGTCCAGGGGTCTTCAAACTTGGCAGCTTTAAGACTTGTGGACTTCAACTCCCAGAATTCTCCAGCCAGCATAGGGGTTGGTTGCCACGATGTAAAAAAAAAGATGTGGAGACCCTAGAAAGAGTGCAGAGAAGAACAACAAAGATGATTAGGGGATTAGAGGCTAAAACATATAAATAACAGTTGATGGAATTGGATATGTCCAGTTTAATGAAAAGAAGGACTAGGAGAGACGTGATAGCAGTGTTCCAATATCTCAGGGGCTGCCCCAAAGAAGAGGGAGTCAAACTATTCTCCAAAGCACCTGAGGGCAGGACAAGAAGCAATGGGTGGGAACTCATCAAGGAGAGAAGCAATTTAGAACTAAGGAGAAATTTCCTGATAGTTAGAACCATTAGTCAGTGGAACAACTTGCCTCCAGAAGTTGTGAATGCTCCAACACTGGAAGTTTTTAAGAAGATGTTGGATAACCATTTGTCTGAAGTGGTGTAGGCTTTCCTGCCTAAGCAGGGGGTTGGACTAGAAGACCTCCAAGGTCCCTTCCAACTCTGTTATTCTATTCTATTCTACTGCAGTTCTTAAGTGAGTCATCTAGTTGTTAAGCGAATCTGGCTTCCCCCCATTGCCTTGACTTGTCAGAGGCCAGCGGAGAAGGTTGCAAATGGCCATCACATGACCTTGGGACACGGCAATCGTTGTTAACTACATGCCAGTTGCCAGGTCCCCCAATTTTTTAATCATATGCCCATCGGGATGCTGCAACGGTTGTAGGTTTAACGATCTTTATTAATTCAGCCACCGCCTTGAATAGAGAAGGTTCAAGCTTTACTTTCCTTGCCTCTTGGAACAGATTGGTTTTGTGCATTGTGTATTTACATCCCTGTAGTGCCTGTGTTGTACAGGAACCATATTTACATGCAAATAACATAGCTGAGCTACCCACGTATGGTGGGGGGGGGGGAACCCTGTAACACTGTGTACATTTTATTCGGCCATCTGGAGATAAAATATTTTAGGAATCTCACAGATGCTCACATAGTCTGCATTTATGATATGGGAAGGGCGAAGGAAATATTTTAGGAAGGTTCCATTTAAAGAACATTTCGTGTCCTTTCTATAATTATAGTCTCAGTGCTTGTATCGATAATAGCCCTGAATCGCTTCTGCTCTTTCTGATCCATGGATCTGAAGTTCACACAGATGCAGAGTTGAAATATATTTGCCCCCCTCCCCACAAGTGGTCATGTTTTAAAAAAAAAAAAGCCTTAACTTGGTTACTCAATAATGTTCTGCCTTTGCACAATACATTAAAATATTAAATATTATCAAATAAGACGGGTGTACCCACCGGGATAATTCAACCCTAGGAAAAAGTTCTGATGAATGTTAAAACGAAGCATGCTTAATATATTGTATAAATCCAGGTGGTAGGTGGCATCTGATCTATGTTGTGGTCCGCCAGCAGCCTGAGGAGCTGGCAGCAGAGTCGGACAGTGAGGAGGCTGGGGAGGAACATGGGCCAGTCCTGGAGTCTGGGGAAGGCCCAAGGGCTCTGCGTCAGAGGCAGAGAAAGGGCCATCTGGGAGGTACGTGCTGCCTCCGGAGCCTCCAGAGTCGGACCTCAGCGAGGCAGGAGAAAAGGAGGAGCCGGTTCCCAGTGCGCGCATGTGCATAGCTGCCAGAAGGCAAGAACAGTTAAAACAAAAGGGACAACTCGGGAGTAGGGCTTGGAGATGATTGGCCCCTCCCATAAGACTTAAAAGAGGAGCAAAGGCATGTGGGCCTTCGCAGGAAGCAACCTTGTTAATTCTGTGCGTTTTAAAGTCTGAAGCTCTGTTTGATTCTGGACTCCGTGTGGCTTTGCCAAGTAGGTCTTTGGCAGCGTGTCAAGGGAAATAAAGCTGGGTGATTATCAGCCTTATCCCGAAGGACTGTTTACAACTATTTGGGACTCCTCTGTGAATGAACAGACTCCACAGCTGTTAAAATAAAACAGGTTTTTGGGACTACTCGTGTGTTTTACTGACTCAGGAGGCCTGTTGTGGCTCTGTTACCTGAGCCTGTGTTATCGGAGGGAGAAGGCTCCGAACATGAAGGAGAGGAGTTGGCCAGGCCTCCCTCTCCAGGACCCTCCTCTCTGGCAATGCCTCAGGTGTCTCCTGAAGGAGAAGAGATTGGTCAGGAGCCAGGTATCTCCTCGCAGTCAGACAGTGACGGAGATAAGTCTTGGCTGGATCCACGCCAGCGTCGGAGAGACAGGCGCGCGCAGCAGAAGAGGAGGCGTGCCAGAGATTAGGCTGAGTCACTGGACCACACCCCACAGGGGATAAAAATTTTCCCCAACAGGGAAATGGGACTCCCTGCCACTGAACACGAAGCAACAGTGTCTCCCAGTGACCAAAACGGGCACATCTTTGAAGCAACTTGGGTATAGCAAAGAATTTGACAGCTTTCACTGGCTTTGCTTAGCCAATTCTCACCGCCTACTATTTGTCCTGCTTTTCTAAAAAAAAATAAAGGGGCGGGGACACACCATATGGCTTCAAAAGCCTCTATACGCTTCCCCCTCAATTCTACACAAAGTTAGTCAAGTACAACCAGTCGGGTTTGCAATTCTGCCCATATATGGATTATTGGTGGCTTCTGATTGCCATGGAAAAGAGAGAGAGAGAGAGAGAGAGAAACTAAGCAGTGAAGGTTTTAAAAAAAAATAGCTCGGTTGCAATCATTCATCGGTCGCTTTTTTTAAGCTGTCATTGGCTACTCCAGATTCTCAAATGATAAGGTATGTGTGCCTTCTAATATGCATATGAGAAATGGCCGAAAGGCATGCCACTTTAGCACTTGCTTTCTGTCCATCCACATTTGTAGAAGAGCAGGCAGAGCTGATGCAGGGTGGAGTTAAGTGCGTCATCAGTTTAGAGTTCTTGCATTGCCCACAAACAGTCGAATTTGAATTCCATTGACCCTTATCTGGTGCCAATTTAGTTGTGAACTTTAGTTGACTAGATTCTTGTGTGCAGGCTTGAACATTAAATCTATATTATGAGATTATCTTTTTATTTGATTGAATATGAAAAATGTTGAAATGAATATTTGGTATTTGGTAGCTGAATAGCAACTTATGTACCACTTTACAGTGCTTTACAGCCCTATCTAAGCAGTTTACAGAGTCAGCCTGTTGCCCCCAACAATCTGGGTTCTCATTTTACCCACCTTGGAAGGATGGAAGGCTGAGTCAACCTTGAGCCTGATGAATAGAATAAATGTTTTAGAATAGCGTAACAGAGTTGGAAGGGACCTTGGAGGTCTTCTAGTCCAACCCCCTGCTTAGGCAGGAAACCCTACACCACTTCAGAGAAATGGTTATCTAATTTCTTCTTAAAAATTTCCAGTGTTGGAGCATGGAACTTCTGGAGGCAAGTTGTTCTATTGATTAATTCTAATTTGAACTGCCAAATTGCAGGCAGGCAGCAGTCAGCAAAAGTAGCCTGCAGTACTGCACTCTAACCACCGCGCCACTGCGGCTCATAGCTTTCTTCTCCTAGGTTATTAACAAGAATGAAATAAAGGTGACAGCGCTTATGTTAAATTAAGAGATATATTACGAGTGACTTGCAATTAATTCTCTCTTTCTCTTGTTGCTGTGTTGTGTTCTTTAGGTCCTGATCACTTTAGTTCCAAGAGTCTTGCTTTACAAGCCCAGAAGAAGATTTTGAGCAAGATGGCGAGCAAGACGATGGCCAACATGCTGATTGACGACACCAGCAGCGAAATCTTCGACGAGTTGTACAAAGTGACCATAGAGCACATGAAAAACAAGAAAGAAGCCCACAAGGTTATGAAAGACTTGATCAAAGTCGCCATCAAGATCGGGATTCTCTACCGAAACAACCAGTTCAACGCGGACGAGATGGAGATCGTTGAGAAATTACGCAAGAAGCTGAATCAGGCGGCCATGACGTTGGTCAGCTTTTACGAAGTGGAGTTCACCTTTGACAAGAACGTTCTTTCGGGACTGTTGAACGAGTGCAAAGATCTCGTCCATGAACTTGTAGAGCGGCATCTGACAGCCAGGTCTCATGCGCGGATCAACCACGTTTTCGATCACTTCGCCGCTGTTGAATTCCTCACTGCTCTCTACAGCCTGGATGGAGAATGCCGTCCACACCTCAAAAAAATATGCGATGGGATCAACAAACTACTTGACGAGAAGGTCCTCTGAAACCCGGCTTTCCAAGACTTTTAGAGAACAGATCAAATTAAGAGATGCAAACAGAGATGGGAAAGGAATACAAAAGCCTGCTGCTTTTTTTTTTTAATAAAACACCCCCCCCCCCCCCGCGCCCGACAAAATATCTTAGTAACAAAATACGTTTATTCTGGAACATGTCACATTCCCTTTGTAAGGAAGCGGGGTGTACTTCACCCCACAAATGAAAAGAAACTTTTTTGCACAGAGAATGGTTTACAATGCAAAAGAAATTGTGCAAATTGGAATGCAGCGCTGCAAAATAAACCTGAAGATCCATTTTGGAGAGTATATAAAATGGCCCACATTTTTATTGCAGAAAAAAAAAATTAATGGAAGAGCGAACGCCAAGCTTTCTTTCAAAAGAAAAACCACATGATCCAAATTGAAAAAATGAGGAAGAACTCTAGATGCAAGAAAATTCAAAGCACAAACAAGGTTGCTTTTAAAAGGGCATAGTGTTTCCACTGAAAACCATGGAAAAGTTGGTACGATTCTCTTAATGAAGGATAATCTCAAGACTCTAAAACAGAGGAACTATTAAAGTTCATTCCGTAAAGTCCTCACACGTTGCTGCAGTTAGTACCAAAGCGAACGAAATTCGGTTCTAGAGCAGAGAAAGTTTGAAACAGACACTGGGCCGCGCAGGCCCTTTCAGAGATCTTTTCATGCTCAGCTGCAACAAGGGATGTTCTGAAATGGAGCAGACATTCCAGGTATGGTGGATCTCCTTTCAGCCTTCCATCATCCCATCAGAAGGACTGCTCGCTTGGAGAGTCATCGGAGAAGAACCGACAATTGATGAGTGGTAGACACCTTGGATGGTATACAGGAGAATGAAAGGGAGGCCAGAGAGAAGAACAATAGATGGCCATCTGCTGAAAGAAATGGGCCAAGCCAAACTACATCCACGCTGTACCAAAAATATACTTGGTAATGCCCATATTGACCCAAGGAACCAACACAATGATTTTTTTTTTTTAGCATCTCCTTGGAGATATACCATATTTTTTGGACTATAAGACACACCTGAATTTAGAAAAGGAAAACAACAAAAAAAGGTTTTGGCCTACCTTTTTTCGGCCCTTTTCCAATCTTTTTTCAGCCGGTTTCTGGGGCTTTTTTCGGCCTGTTTTCAAGGCTTTGGGGCCTGTTTTCGAGGCTTTTTATGGCCCATTTTGGGAGCTTTTTCGGCCCATTTTTTACGCTTCTTTCAGTCCATTTTTTCAAAAAAAAAAAAAAAAAAAAAAAACCCAGGCCAAAAAAAAGCCTAAAAAATGGGCTGAAAAAAGCCCCGAACATGGGCTAAAAAAGCCCCATAAATGGGCCAAAAAAGCCTCAAAAATGGGCTGAAAAAAGCCCCAAAACGGGCCAATAAAGCCACCAAAATGGGCCAAAAAAAGCCTCAAAAATGGGCTGAAAAAAGCCCCAAAACGGGCCAATAAAGCCACCAAAATGGGCCAAAAAAAGCCTCAAAAATGGGCTGAAAAAAGCCCCAAAATGGGCCAATAAAGCCACCAAAATGGGCCAAAAAAAGCCTCAAAAACAGGCCAAAAAGCCTTGAAAACAGTGGCCCAAAATGGGCCACAAAAAGGCCTGAAAAAGGCCCGAAAAAAAGGACGTGCAGAGGCCAAAAAAATGACTGGCAGGTGGGCCGGGCTTCGGCAATATTCAATCTATAAGACACACAGACATTTTTGCCTTCTTTTGGGAGACAAAAAAAGTGCATCTCATAGTCCGAAAAATACGGTAGTTGCTTAAGTTTGCCTATTTTTTATAACCTTCCCCTCCCCAAAAGTATTATTCTGGTCTGATGGCTTATGTGATTCACAATTTCCATTCAGGAAGCTGACAACTGTATAGCAAAATGTTTAGTCAAGAGCCGATAGCAAATTATTTCACAGCATCAAAAGAACGGCGGTCCCTTGTTAGATAGGACAACATACTTAAGGATGTTTTTAATCTTGTTGATGACTCCCAAAGTCAATCTATTTAAGCTCAGTGAGTGGGTCTTGCCTGCAAATATGTTGCTAGCAGAAGAAAATGCAACAGAGAATTTGCAGAGTAGCCATGGCGAGTTAAGCCGAGAAGGCCATGCCACAAGCAAGAGAATATACAGTATTTGCTTGTTTTCTGGTAAATACTTGTAATTGCATGAAAGCAGGTGTGAATATTTTAATTGCATGAAGTGCAAGTTCGTACAATTACATTGTTCATGACAGCGAATACTGTAATTGCATGAAAAGCAATCTATTTTAACTGCTTCATCTTACAGAAAGTGAGTTAACAGGAGTTAAATCAGGTTGCGTCCCTGTTTTTGGCAAGCCATGTTTTTGCATAATGCTTGCTTAATCATCTGTGCCAATGGAGCCATTAGACACCCCCCCCCCCTCATAGGACAAAAGATGACTTAAAGCATAATTTAAGAAACCAGATTGAAAACTGAGTTTAATTCTGCCTCCTTTCAGAATTTGTCTTCATCAAATAGAAAATTAGCACCAAATCTTTTTTGAATGTACAAGCATCTTCTCTGGAAACTGCCCGGTTATCCATATCTACTAAATGTTGAGCAAAACTCTTTTTAAGTTACTCACTGTGGCCAGACTCATCCAATTACTTTCAGGCAGGCAGGCGTGTTACCTCTTGCACATATTGGTGTTCAGGCTTGGGACTATTTTTTTAAGGAGTCAAATGTCTTGCCATTTATATTTATATGAGACTTGAGTAGCCTTAAACATACGGAGTATTTATGTATTTCCCAGACTGGTTCTACACTGTATGTTCAATGTGTTTACTTTTATATTGGGGTGGAGTTACCATGTAAAACCATTGGTTCCACACTATCTATGGTGTTTGAGTCAGACATAAGTGTTTCCTTACCATAAATTATACATTAAATGATTTGTGATGAAAAGGTTTCCTCTCCTCTGGGATTCTATTTATTGTTGTGGCCCGCCAACAGCCAGTGGAGCTGGCAGCAGATTCGGACAGTGAGGAGGTTGGGGAGGAAGATGAGCCAGTCCTGGAGTCTGGGGAAGGCTCGGATGAGAGCTCTGCGTCGGAGGCAGAGTGGGGGCCAGGGACGGATGCCAGTTATCAGCTGCCTTCAGAGTCAGACATCAGTGAGGCAGACGAACAGCTGGAGACTGTTCCCGGCATGCTCATGCACAGTTGCCAGACGAAGGGAACAGCTAAAGAACAAGGGGCGACTTGGGAGTAAGGCCACAGGTGGACGATGAATGGCTCTTGCCAGAAGAAATAAAAGAGGAGTGAAAGGGGAGTCGAGTTTGCAGGAGACAAATTAGTTCACCTAATTGGTTTGTGACTCTCAGAGACTCCTTGCCAAGTTTTGAAGATATCGGCCTGGCAGCTCTCCAAGCCAGATGAGGTCTGTGACTGTAAATTCTCCCTTGAAAGACTTTGCTGGATGTGAATGAGAGGAATTCAGAGTAACTTAATAAAAGGTTTTTTTTTTTTTTGTCGGGACAAGGAGTCTGCTTCATGCTCTTGGGAAGCCTAGGTCAGAACATTTATTGCTATTGTAACTTTAATCCCTCTCGCTCATGTCTATCTTCTGCTGTTTGGTGCCTTCCAGAAACAATGGGGACCGTGACTACAAGAACCTTTGGCTATGTGACTTCTGGTAAGGAGTTCTTGTGGGTTTTATTCCGCTAGGTATAGCCAACTTTAGGGCCAACACTGTCTGAAGATGTTTCCGTGGTCACGTCACACCGCAGCGCAGTATGTGGTGAAACAGACCACTGTTATCTTCCTACCGAAGTGTACCTATTTATCTACTTGCACTTAATGTGCTTTTGAATTGCTAGGTTGGCAGGAGCTGAGGCAAATGACAGGAATTCACTCCATCACACGCTGTTAGGCGTCAAACTGCTGGAGCACAGACCTTTTCCAATGTCTTTGAAGCCTCTGAGCCACCACGCCTCCATGTGGTTTTGGGACATCTGGAGAAATTATTTGGTTTATGGTTAGAATGATATAGGATAGAGCATGGTATTTTATCCAAGGACAAAGATCCTCGCTCTGCCACACCTAGTCACTGTGAATGATATAATTAATAAGACGGTGACACTTTTGTTTTCCAAACTGGGATATTTTGATTATTCCTTATGGCCCTCTTCAGTAGATACAGGTACTGCAAGTTTAAGCCGGTTGAGTAGCATACCTGTATTTGAATACCTGGGGTTAAAATGATCATTGCAACATGCCTAGATTTTGCATTACACAATAGTCCTTATAAAAGGGTCCAGTGACCAATGCACAACAATTTGGTGCAGCAGAATAATTTATTACATTGCAATTATTTTTAAGTTAGGTGGCAATAAGAACAGTAAGAAACCACTTCTGCAAGACAGTTTGAAAATAAAAAGGAAGTAGAGAGAGTACAATTAAGAAAAACCCAGTCAATCTCACCAAGCTTTGTTCAGTTAAGATCCACATATTTGGCAGAGAAGGACAGTAAACATTTGGGGGAAAAACAGACAACAGGCTCTGCAGTGTACAGAGGGATAAATCCTTGTATTGGGAAATGGGTAGGGAATTTCTCAGCCTTCAAATATGCCTCAACTATAACTCCACAAGTTATAGTGGAGAATTCTGGGAGTTGTAGTTGAACAAGACGTGGAAAGCCAGAAACTTAAAACCTCATTTGATGACAATGGTTAAAAACTGCATAGACTTGAAATTATAGCTTTCCTAAACTGTTATAGGATAAATCGTATAATATACCATTAACAGTCATAGAGAAACAATATTTCGAATGTATTCATTCTTCCAACCCCTAAATTCCTGTTTTTAATCCATAAGGCATATATAGTAAACATGATCACACAACAGTCTCTGTAGATAATTTTAACACAGGGGTCTCCAACTTCGGCCATTTTAAGATTTGTGGACTTCCAACACCCGGAATTCCCCACCCATGCTGGCTGGAGAATTCTTTTTTTTTTTTTAAATTTGATTTATATGCCGCCCTTCTCCGGAGACTCAGGGCGGCTTACAATGCGTTAAGCAATAGCCTTCATCCTTTTGTATATTTATACAAAGTCAGCTTATTGCCCCCACAAACTGGGTCCTCATTTCACCTACCTTAGAAAGGATGGAAGGCTGAGTCAACCTTGAGCCTTGGAGAGATTCGAACCAGCAGAAATTGCAGGCAGCTGTGTTAATAACAGGGTTCACTAAACCACTGTACTATCAAGGCTCTTCTTAAATTCACCAAGGTTGGAGATCTCTGATTTAATACATTTCTTTAGTGCATTTTAAATAATTCCTTTACAACAACACTGAAAAATCAGGAGAAAAAAAAACCCCTACCAAAATTCAATCCCTTTGTTAGTTAATCGCATTCTACTTTCTTAAAGTGAGAAGATTGAAAGAGTGGATGTGCTGCAGTTAGAATTGCGTGATATTCTGTATTTTCTCTCCTGGTGCCTTGCAAACTACTTAGCAACACAGTCTTCTTCGATCCATTAACTACACCTACATATCCATATCCATAATTGTATGTTTTTCAGAACAAGCTACATTACCAGGACTAAGAAATGGTAAGCTAAAGAAGTTAATGGCATCAGCTAAGAAAAAAAAATAAACTATATACCTAGTGTTCCTCAACTTTTGCAATTTGGAAAATGTACGGACTTCAACTCCCAGAATTCCCCCGCTGGCAAAGTGTAATTAAAAGGCCACAAAATGATGGCATATAAATTAATCATAATTTTATATTACCGATCAGTCTCTCTCTCTCTCTCTCTCTCACTCTCTCTCTCTCTCACTCTCAGCCGAACCCACCTCACAAGGTTGTTCATGAGGAGAAAACAGAAGGAGGAAGGAGTATTAAATATGTTTGCCACCTTGAGTTATTTATTTAAAAAAAAAATTATGGGGTCCTTCCAAGGTCATTTTTTTAAAAAAAAAAAAAGTAAGTATATTTATATGTTTTCACATGGCCATAGATAGCGGGAAGATGAGGAAGGACAGCTCACCAAGCCAGAAGATCTGGAAGTTGACGCGAAAACTGTAGAAACTGTATTGCAATACTTAGAATCACATGGCCCATCTTGAGCTGTGTTGACAAAAAGGTACTTCCTTGATCACACCCACAAAAACGCGTCATCCTACTATATATTCACACCATAAAAATATTGAATACTGATTCCCCAATTCTGATGACTCTGATTGTTGAGGTACAATCAACAGTGACCGGTGCCAAGTCAAGAACTTTTCCACGGTGCCATGACCCAGATATGATGCATTGATGGGACCATCATGGATAAACTTACAAACTGAAGATTATCCCTGCATCTTCGTCATCCGCAGGTTGTTTGTGTAAGTGCTTAAGAAACCACCTCAAGAACTTCAGCAAAATAAGCAGAAGGCAGTTCTCTGCACTAGGGAGCGTAATGACCGAGTAATTCAAGTAACTGATCCTACGAATAAATCCCATGAGTTATATAAATACATTAATAGAAAATATGAGCCTTGCATAACATGCCTCAATTCAGCTACCCGTACCTTACTGCCTTGTCAATGTCAGGCAAGCATCCTTGATGGGTTTTTCCCCCTCCCACTGGAAGGACAGCCACACAGATGCCAAGATACATCTTTGCTCCATGGAGAACAGAAGTTGGGTTTGGTAAACTCCTACTCACAACCACACCCTTTGTTCATACCAGTCCAAAAAAGGAGTCTGTGTGGTTTTTCAGGATTCTTCCATCACCTTCTGACATTGATAAAGTAAACAGTCTGGTAGAGCAGAACAAGGCGATCTGAACCACAAGGCCAATGTCCCAGCATGGAGCCGGCAGTGGAGAAGACACGGGATTGACGGAAGCAGTCGACAAGCGGCTATTCCTTCATTTCCTAAAGAAGGCAGTTGGAAAGTTCTTAATATCTGGGTTTCAGGCGCAAAGGATCAGGACCATACATGGAATTACAGTTCATCGCTTGAGATTTATCGCTTGGGCCTATATACAAGAATCTAATCCACTAAAAGTTCAATACTGCACTGGCACTAGATAAGGGTCAACAGAATTCAAGGAGGGTTAGACTTAAAACCATTTGTGACCACATAACAACTCTAAGCTGATGATGTGCTTAACTCCGCCCACCCCAGCTATGCTTGCTCTTCTCCTACACCAGGTCCTTTTATGGCACAATCACTGCAACGCATGTCCCAGATTGCCTACGATCCACAGTGGTGGGATTCAAATAATTTAACAACAGGGTCTCTGCCCTAATGGCCGGCTGGGTGGGCGTGGCTATGGTGGGTGTGGCCAGGGGATGTGACAGGCAGCATTCAACCTCCTGCACCCCCATGGGAGACCCCCCCTCCCGTGCCCCGTTTTGGGCCTAGTAGGCCTCCCTACACCCCTGAGAGGCGAAAACGGGCCTAGGAAGCCTCCCTGAAGCCTCCTGGGAAGCGAAAACGGGCCTAGGAAGCCTCCCTGCACTTACCTGGGAGCCAAAATGGGGCACGTGGGGACTTCTGGAAGGGGCGGGGAAGGAAGGAGCAGGGCCAGCCAGCAATTTAACTACTGATTCGCCGGAACTGGCTGAATCTCATCACTGCCTACGGGAATTTCCAATAACTTTCTGCCTCAAAGGTGTGGGTGGGTGGAAATTGTGTGATTTTTGTTGTTTTGGTTTTTTTGGATCCTAAACTACAGTATTATGCTTTATAAATACTGCTATCTGAGGCTGGATTAAAATACTCATTTCCCAAAACACCCTTTTCTTTTCTCCAATGACTGAGGGGAAACAGCTGGATCTGATTCCTCTTCAACTGTCACTCCCTGAGGTTTCAATTTGGATGTAGAAAGAGACACACAATTATTGAACATTTTCCCAACACTGAGAATTTGGGGGAAGTGGAAAATAACTACTGACTTCTTGTCTGTATCTCCATGTTCTTGAAACTCTGAAAGGGGGTCCAAATTTTTGAGAAAAACCCGAATGGTTTCTAATTACTTCAGAGGTGTAGCTTCACCTCAGCCAAGAGCCAAATCATTCCAATTTTGGAAAAATGTGGTTTAACCTACTGGCACTAACCCAGAACTTCAGGATCATATATGTCATGAATCTGAAACAATTTTAAGTTACATACCTATGATATCAACAATATGTAGCTTCAGCTTTTGCTGAAAGATGTCTAGCATCAAGGACAGAGTTCCTTGAGATGATGCCACCTTCAGATTTTGTCTGACTTCGTTTGAAATGGAGAGCCACAGTTTTCCGTATTCATCCGTGCTCATCTTCATTGGTCTGCAAACAGGGTTGTCGATAGAAATGAAGAAAAGGAAAAAAAAAGTGTACAAAAAGGAAAAATTGCTCAATTAAATTTAATATTTAACATGGATGGTCATTTCAAAAAATCCTTTCTTAGTGAGCACCTAGAAGCCAAAACGAACATACATACCAAATTTCAAGTTTGTAGGCTTTACCGTTCTGGAGATTTCATGATGAGTGAGTGATATTTGGCTTTTATATATATATATAAATATATCGCTTTTTTGTTGTTGTTAGGGTTGAATGTATGTTTTTGATTTGTTTCATTTTGTTTGTTTTACTGTTTTATGTTTTATTTTCTATGATAAAACATTTTTTTTTAAAAAAATGAAGAAAAGAAAAAATAAATCTAAAGGAATGAGCAGCACCAACCATTTTACTTGATTTAATTCATCTACTATGCATTTTTAAAACTTTTCCTGAAAGATCACCTTCCCATCCATTGGTCATGGATGGAGATGCAGCCAAGACAGTCCAGCTAAGAAAGATTTCATGAAAAGCAGACGTTGGAGTAATCATTCAAATGAGCTCAGATTGAAATCCCCCCCCCCCCCCACTACACTACAAATATACTTTGCTGTCGAAGTAGCAAAAATATATAAGCTTGTTGCTTACAAGTTGCCTGTCTGATCTTGGTACGTCCCTGTTTATCTAACAATCTTGGAAGCATTCAGCGTTTTCCAATACTAAAAAACCTAGGACAAGGAAGGAGAGGAGGAGGAGGAAGAGGAGCAGAGAAGGAAACACAACTGTGGGAGAGAAGCTTACCAAATAATTAGTTTACATTTCATATGTATTAAGAAAATTATTTTATATAGTTACCTAATAAAATCCAACAGCTCTAAAGAGATAGAAAATCTGAGACGGACGTCCAATTCTAGCGGATAACTGATGCAACCAAAGATTTTTCCTGAAGAGCAGGGCTTCTCCATCTCTACATACATCTGGATGCTTTCTATATTTTTACTTTCTATCACAGCAAGTTGGCAGCCAAGATTTTCTACCATCTTCAATATAAAAGAAGGGGGGAGGGGAAAAACACGGGTTAAAGATGCTTTGTTGAATCAAGCCAGTACAATAGCAGAACGAGCCAAAAGGGTGCTAAAATGGTTACCTTAAAATGTTTGGAGTGTTGGAATTCCAGACTCACGTCTTTCAGAACGGAAGGGCTTTTATTGGCGAGAAATAAAAAAATCAGAAGATTGTCCTCTTCCCAGACCTTAGAAAAGTATACAAGCAGGGATTCGTTGCCACAGAGTTCTGAAATGTCCGAATGAAGATGTTGGGCTGCTTCTTCTGGGAGACAAGGCGTGGGCGAACGTTGCTTCTGAACTAGAGCGGGAGAACTTGGGGAAGGATGAAAAATATCCACGTGATCATGGGTGAATAAAGAAGATGGTGAAAATTGGTGATCCAAGGACTTTTCATTCAACCCACCTTCCGGCAACGAATGGGAACGATCGAGCATCGTCTTGGATTCAGGCATTTCAGGAGAATGTAGGGAAGCTTTCCTGAACTTGAGGTGTCCATTGTTTACAAAAAGGTCCTTCTCTCCGGTTAAATCTTCCTGAAATAGGGAAGTGGTAGTAGGGGTGCTTTCCATAGGCAGGGAACTCTCATTAGGGAGGGCTTCGTTCATTTTCGATTTCCGTGTAAACTTCTGAGCTGCGGGATCTGCTTTCCCCATCTTAGAAAGACGGGAAAGAAATGGGACAGGAAAACAGGATTGAAACGAAAGCAGAAGTCTGAATGGGCCATCTCAGCCAAAGCAATAAAGGTTGGGAAAGAGAGGGGAGGGAGGGAATCCTTAAAAAATGTACCATGCATAGAAGGTAAAGGTAAAGGTTCCCCTCGCACATATGTGCTAGTCATTCCTGACTCTAGGGGGCGGTGCTCATCTCTGTTTCAAAGCCGAAAAGCCAGTGCTGTCCAAAGACGTCTCCGTGGTCATGTGGCCAGCATGACTAAATGCCAAAGGTGCACGGAACGCTGTTACCTTCCCACCAAAGGTGGTTCCTATTTTTCTACTTGCATTACTACCAACCTGCCTTCCACTGAGGATTTGTATACTGCATGAGTCAAAAAGAAGGCTGTGAAAATACCTACAGACCCCTCACTTCCTGGACATAAACTTTTTCAACTCCTACCCTCAAAATGACGTTATACAGCACTGCACATCAGAACAACTAGACACAAGGACAGTTTTTTCCCGAACACCATCATTCTGCTAAACAAATAATTCCCTCCACACTGTCAAGCTAGTTACTAAGTCTGCATTACTATTAATCTTCTCATCGTTCCCACCGCCCATCTCCTCCCACTTATGACTGTAACTTTGTTGCTGGTATCGTTACGATCTAGATTGACAGTTTCCTAATATGATTTGATTGCTTATTTGTACCCTATGACTATCATTAAGTGTTGTACCTTATGATTCTTGACGAATGTATCTTTTCTTTTATGTACACTGAGAGCCTATGCACCAAGACAAATTCCTTGTGTGTCCAATCATACTTGACCAATAAAGAATTCTATCCTATCCTATCCTGTCCTGTCCTGTCCTGTCCTGTCCTGTCCTGTCCTGTCCTGTCCTGTCCTATCCTATCCTATCCTATCCTATCCTATCCTATCCTAGTCTATTCTATTCTATCCTAGTCTATTCTATTCTATTCTATTCTTTCTATTCTATTCTACCCTACCCTACCCTACCCTACCTTACCCTTCTCCTTTTTTTTTACGTGCTTTCGAACTGCTAGGTTGGAAGAAGCTGGGACTAGGGATTCGAACCGCTGAACTGCCGACCTTTCGATCGACAAGCTCAGCGTCTTAGCCACTGAGCCATCACATTCCTGGTACCATGCATATTAAGCTTCAATTTAGAGCCAGTTTGGTCTAGGGGTTAAGGCGCTGGGCTAGAAAGCGAGAGACTGTGAGTTCAAGTCCTGCCTTAGCCATGAAAGTCAGCTGGGTGACTTTGAAGTAATCACCAGGAGACTGTGAGTTCTACTTTCCCCTTAGGCATGAAACCGGCTGGATGATTTTTGGGCCAATCACCAGGAGACTTGAGAGTTCTAGTCCCACTTTAGCCGTGAAAGCCAGCTGGATGACTTTGAGCCAGTCCTTCTCTCTCAGTCCAGGATTGTTGTTATGGGGAAAATAGAAGTAGGAAGGAGTGTTAGGCATGTTCATCGCCTTGAGTTATTTATAAAAGCAATAGGAGAAGAGGAGAGGAGAGGAGAGGAGAGGAGAGGAGAGGAGAGGAGAGGAGAGGAGAGAAGGAGGGAGGGAGGGAGGGAGGGAGGGAGGGAGGGAGGGAGGGAGGGAGGAAGGAAGGAAGGAAGGAAGGAAGGAAGGAAGGAAGGAAGGAAGGAAGGAAAACGCAATTTAGCCATCTTACCAGATTAGTGCTATTTTGTGATCCTAGCCCGACAAAGAGTGCGGAAGCCAGCTGCTGCTTTTCTTTCGTCCCTTCTGCGTGATCCATCATTTCTTCCTTAGGCTGCAATGGGAAAGTGCTAGCCACCGTCTCTACTGATGGGCCGCCCTGAAGAGCAGCCTCTGTGGTTTTCTCTTCTTTTTCTTCTTGGTTTTTCTTCTGGGGGAGGTAACCTTCTTTGCTCCACAATTTCTTCACGCCTTCAAGCTTCAGACTGTTGTTCCTAAAGAGGAGATAGTGGTTAGAATCATGCACAAAGATGGAAAGCAGAGGAAATCCCTTTGGAAGGGGAAGTAATTTTAAAAAATCTTAGATTGTGCAGAAATGAACAGATTAACTTTGATGATTAAAGAGAGAGAGGATATGGACTATTGTAAGATATGGGGGAAATTTTATGATTGGTTAAAAAAGAGATATAAAGATTGTGATAATTAAATAAGGAGAATGTTATATTAAATGTATTGTAATTTGGGGGAAATATCGCAACAGAGAAATGGAAACTATCAAGGAGAAATGAAGATAGGAGGAGTAATAAAAAGAAGAAATAGTCACGGAAGAAACACCGAGAAGACACACAGAAGGATTGATGTATTATGTGTTTGTTTAAAAAAATAAAAATAACTTTTATTAAAAAAAAAAAAAAGAATCATAGAATCCTAGGGCTGTGGAAGGGGCCTTGGAGATCTTTTGGTCCAACAAGAAAACCTCTAATATTTTTATATTGTTGTAACCAAAATTGGATGCAGCATTCAAAGTATGTCCTGCTTGAGCAGAGGTTGGACTAGAAGACCTCTGAGGTCTCTTCCAGCTCTGTTATTCTGTTCTCTTCTGTTGAACTCCCTGCCCAAGGCAGGAGATCTTATACCATATTCCAGACAAAGGCTGTCCAATCTTATCTTGAAAACCTCCAGTGATGGAGAACTCACAAGTCCAGGAAGCAAGCTGTCCTACTGATTAATCACTCTCACTGTTCCCCCAAAATTCCTATAGCTTCCATTCAGGGGTGAAATCTATTTACCTTCCCTACCGCTACGGAAGGGCACGCGCGCGTCATCGTCACGTCCAATTTTGGACCCTCTGCGCATGCGCAGAGGGTCAAAAACAGGTTACTTCCTGATTAAAACCAGGAAGTAACAACTTCCGGGCAAGTGGGCAGAGCCTCACGCTGCCGCCACCGGTTCACCAAACCACGCACCACCGCCGCTACCAGTTCGCCAGAGCCTGAGCGAACCTGTAGCATTTCACCCCTGCTTCCATTCCCTCCACCATTTCAACCCTATAAGCAAGAACTGAGTCCAGTATAGATGTCCTTCTAGTGGTCTCTTCCACCTTTTGTATGGCAAAGTTGTCCGCAAGGCACATTAAGAACCTGTCGGATCTCCCACTCACTTCAGAATTTTAGCATTACTGATAACATTGCATTTTCCTTTGCCCTGACTTTGACAGAAGTTGTTGTGGCCCGCCAACGGCCTGTGCAGATTGTGGCTGATCCCGACGAGGAGGCTGGTGTGGGGTCGCGCCAGCAGCCTGCGCAGCTGGCACTCACGTCGGACAGCGAGGAGGCTGAAGAGGATGTGGTGCCAGAGGCAGAGACTCAGCCAGGGCCTTCAGAATCTCCAGAGGCTCCTTCAAGTGGAGAGAGCGAAGTGGAGGAGCCTCTCCTCAATGCTTGAGCACGCAGGGCTGCCAAAAGGCAGGAGTGGCTACTCAGGAGGAGGAGGTCTCCTCGAGAGTAAGGTTTGAGAATAATTGGCCACTCCCTTAGCCTATTTAAGTTGCACGCAGTTAGTAATTTCTTGCTGGAAACAACGTGTAATTATTACAGAGCATTTTGGAGAGTGAGTGTCTTATCGTATCTTCTTTTCTGGGCTGGTTGCCAACCTTTGCCGGACTTTGTTTATTCTTGGTACATTATAATTTTGATAAGGACCGTTGGTGTGTGTCACAATCCTTGGGAATCCGGAGCTCGGGCAGAACAGAAGTTACTGTTTTGATGACCAAACAGTTGTGTGGCAAGATATGAATGGCAGGCAGGCTGTGTTTTAGAAGTTCTTGCTGAAGAGACACACATACTTACTCTTTCTGTCCTGTCTCAACACTATTATCCGAGCCCAGAGAAATTCCAGTTGGAGACTGTCTGCCGGCCATTCTTGATACAGGGAAGCTCTGAGAAAGGGATTCTCCATACGGTTCAAAATTCAAAGCTGACAAGAGAAATAACAATCATCCATGTCTGTCAAGCCAGAACATAATATCTACTGCAAAACCTTGGAAAAAATATTCAGTTAATAGCAATAGCACTTAGACTTATATACTGCTTCACGGTGCAGCCCTCTCTAAGCAGTTTTACTGAGTCAGCCTCTTGCCTCCAACAATCTGAGTCCTTGGAAGGATGGAAGGCTGAATCTGCTGCCTGCAATTTGGCAGTTCGCATCTCACCAGACTCAAGCTTGACTCAGCCTTCCATCCTTCCAAGGTGGGTAAAACGAGGACCCAGATTATTGGGGGCAAGAGGCTGACTCTGTAAACCGTTTAGAGAGGGCTGTAAAAGCATTGTGTGTCAGCACTCCAGTGCTGACATAAGGAGAAGAAGAAGACGCTTGACTTTTCACCTACTTATTTTCCCTGCAGATAATATCCCCTAGGAGATGGGATGGGAGGGGGGACATTCCTGTGAGTTGAAGTAGTAGAGATGGGGAGAGTGACTTGGAAGATGGCCAATGAGACGCTGAGAATTGGGGAACGGAAAGGGAAGGGTTTGGGGTCAGAGGGATCAGTGTCGGCTACGATGAAGTCAGGGACAGATCGTTGTACTCAATAAATGAAAGATTTCATCGAAGACTATTTGTTTGGACATGCAATTTATTTGAGATGACATCGTAACCTGACATTGTGAAGCGGTATATAAGTCTAAGTGCTATTGCTGTTAATTGTTCTCACTGTTAGAAAGCAATTAGGAATTAATGAGGAAATAATACACGATCTTCATTTCTTAGAAAGCAATCACCTTTTTCCTGGGACAATTTCTCTTCCTGTCTTTGGTGATGAGGTTTGTATGGCAATGCACCCCGGTTCAGTCCTTCGGCCACAAAGCCATCTAAGAAAGACAAGGAAGCGTCCACCTATATAGAATCAGACGTGAGTCGAAGATTATTATTCGGTTAGATGTTTTGAAAGGAAGCCTAATTCTGGATTTTTTTTTCTTTCTTCTCCAGCAGACTGGCAGACATGCCAGATCCCGCTTCTCATTCACAACATGCAGCTCGGGCAGCATCAAGGTACATCGAGGTCCTTGCAAGAAGCTAATTGGAATCAGATGTCCTCAACAAGAACTGGACTAAGTGCATCAGCCTGGACATTAGGTTTTATTATGATGGAAAACAATAATAATAATGTCCAGGACAGTCTGTATTGTTCCAAGTAAAATGGCTCGCCGGGATCTTTTACTTACTGAGCAAATTTTAAAAACCCAGCCCCTCCCTTACGACCACAATTAAGAAGTCTTTACGACCACAATTAAGCCCAAAATTGATGTTGTTAAGTGAGACATTTGTTAAGGGAATTTTACATGCCCCGCGTTTACAACTTTTCTTGCCTCGGTTGTTAAGTGAATCGGCCTTCCTCATTGACTTTGCTTGTCAGGTCGCAAAAGGGGATCACGTGACCTTGGGGCATAGCAACGGTCGTAAACATGAACCCGTTGCCAAGCTTCTGAATTTTGATCACGTGGGGATGGCTGGAAAACTTGTAACGATGAAAAACAGTCAAAAGACACTTGTTTCACTGCCGTTATAACTTTGAATGGTCACTAGACAAACTGTTGTATGTCGAGGACTAACTGTATTATTAACCTTTCAACATAGTCAGACAATACCGCCAGGACTATTAGCTCTGTCTTTATTGTAAGGTTACAATAACAGACCTCTGCAAGTTTGAAAGGACATCTCTCCTCCCTTCTTGTATTTAAGTCTAAGAAACTAGGTGGGGTCCCTTCTGAGACTCTGCCACAGCCCAATTCCTGTCGGAGACTCTGTTTCCTTTTATCCGACCACTGCCTGGTCTTCGGTTTTTCCTCCTGCCCCCAAGGTCATTCTCACCAGTAGTGGGATTCAAAAATTTTTACTACTGGTTCAGTGGACATGGCTTGGTAGGCGTGGAGTGGCTTGGTAGGCATGGCTTTGTGGGCGTGGCAGGGGAAGGATACTGTAAAATCCCCATTTCCTCCCCACTCCAAGGGAAGAAACTGTACAATCTCCATTCCCTCCCCACTCCAGGGGAAGGTTACTGCAAAATCCCCATTTCCTCCCCACTCCAGGGGAAGGTAACTGCAAAATCTCCACCCACCCACCCACCCACGCCAGAGGAAGAATACTGTAAAATCTTCATTCCCTCCCCACTCCAGGGGAAGGTTACTGCAAAATCCGCATTTCTTCCCGATCAGCTGGGACTCGGGAGGCAGAGAATAGATGGGGGCAGGGCCAGTCAGAGGTGGTATTTACCAGTTCTCCGAACTACTCAAAATTTCTGCTACCGGTTCTCTAGAACTGGTCAGAACCTGCTGAAACCCACCTCTGATTCTCACGTAACCATTATAACAAGGACTCACCACGATGTTCTTACAGCTCGCATCAAGTGGAAACAATCTCTTCATCAACTCCTTATTTTCATAAAGGCATTTTAATTCAAACGCCTGCTGCCTCATGCTGGTATCCAAAGATGTGCTGAATTCCAAGAGAAATTTCTCCACTGTCTTGGAACCGGTTGTACGTGAAGCTGTTTTAGAAATTGCAGCCATGAGCCAAACCTTGGTTTCACAAGTGGCGTTGCTTTTAAGGATCCGATACAAGCTTGCTAAAACAACTTCAGGGTCCACATTTTGCAGAAGGTAACTGTACTCCCCCAATACCTGCCAGGAGAAAATTAGAACATCAGGGTTAGTCAATAGTGGAAAGTCATTTTTACAGCACAGCATTCTAATCATCATCTTTTTAATGACTCCATAATCCCTTGCAGGGTGGAGTCTGGGCAACTGAATGGAGCTGAGTGTTTACTGGCCAGATGTCCTTCCTGTCGCCAATGCGGAACTATATTCAGCAGATATATCTCAGTGGTGGGTTGCTACCGGTACACAGCAGTTTGGGCGAACAGGTAGCGCCGACGATTATCTGGTAGTGAACTGGTTGCACCCGATGTTCAGATTGGCCCACCCACACGGCCTCCTTTTTTACCTTTATCTTCTCAGCTGATTAGCGCGGCAGTGGATTGCCGTGCGAATCAGCTGTGCTCTCCCCAGTAGAAACACAGAAGTGGAAAGTTTTTGCAAGCTGTGCGCGCGCGCACGAAGCACATGATCAGCGAACCAGTAGTAAAACCGGGAGGAACCCACCCTGTATATTCTCAACATGCCCAGAGAGAGAAATATCTGCCTCTACCTAGGACCAAACTCACAGCCTCCTGATTGCGAGGCGAGAGCTCCACCTCTAGGCCACCGCACCACTCCTAGCACAGCGTTCGAATAAGATTGTAAATTCTAATTTAGGAACTTCTCTAGTTTAAGAAACTGCTGACAAAATTCATTTTCTATTACACGAAATCGAAATATTCAGCCAAGAATATTTTTCTTTAAAAAAAATAAATATAGCTAATCTTTTTTTTCTTACCCAACTCATCACTTGAATAAATTTCTGCGGATAAACTGCATTTTTGTCCTCTAATAACGACAGGTAAGATTGGACGGCGTGAAAACGCAGCTGAATGTCTTCCTTCTCGTCTTCAAAGCCTAAGAAAAAGAGGGTTTTGGGGTTTTTTTAATTTTGGGGAATTATTACTTTTTAATAACAGGGTTGGATTTATTCTCACCCTACGGTTTGCTCACCTTCAGCAAGAAGTCGCAAGAAACCGTTCAGTATGTCAGGATGCATTTTATCTCCTCCTACCGAAAACACGGCATTCATAGTCCGAATGAACCATTCGTTGTTTGGAGCATATGTGCCAGGGACATTAAGGAAAGGACACAATAGATCCATCCAGGTAGCATTAAGTGTTCACAACAACAATTTATTATTACAGTCTTAAACCAGAACAAATAAAAGCACTCAGTAAACCGTGTTTCCCCAAAAATAAGACCGTCTTATATTTTTTTGAACCCTGAAATAAGCTCTTGGCCTTATTTTCGGGGAGGTCTTATTATTTTGGGGCACATGGAGCAAGACAGGGCTCCTCTTGCCATCTTACCTGATTTCCAGCTCTGTCTCCCTAACCCTAACCAGAGGAAACGGTGGGGACTGGCTGTGCATTCGTTTAAATATTTTCGGGGAGGGCTTATTTTAGCGCATGCACTCAACAGCCCGATTGGTCTTATTATTAGGGGATGTCTTATTTTAGGGGAAACAGGGTATATACACTTAAAACTTCTAGTATAAAATAATAGCACCAGCTGCCTGCAATTACTGCAAATTCAAATCTCACGGTTGACTCAGCCTTCCAATCCTTCCGAGGTAGGTAAAATGAGGACCCGGATTGTGGGGGCAATAAGCTGACTTTGTATAAAAAAGAACACCGCTTAGGGGGCCCCCGAAAGCCCTACTAAGCAGGTATATACAAAAGGATGAAGGCTATTGCTTAACGCATTGTAAGCCGCCCTGAGTCTCCGGAGAAAGGGCGGCATATAAATCGAACAAATAAATAAATAAATAAATAATAACAACTAAAATCTATAATAAAATCTAGTGTCAATTATATAAGGTCTGACTATACGGTAGTATAGGAGCACCTGATAGGAGCAGGCACACGCAGCAAGCAAAAGGATATTTTTCAGCTAATTCTGCTATTTTTCCAGCAATGTTGATGATGGTATATTCCTCTTTGCTCTGATTTATGTAGTCAAGCATCTTCTGTACAATGACGGTGACATTTTGTTCATTGGTTATTCGATACAGAAGTTCCAAGGTCTGAAGGAGAAAGCAAGAGTGGGTGAATTTGACTCAAAGTGAAACAGAGGGAAAGGTGGATAAAAAAAAAAAAAAAAAAGCTGCGATCACTTTAAGGACCAGTTAGTGCAGGAATCAGCAACCTAAGGCTCTGGAGCCGCACATGGCTCTTTCACCCCTCTGCTGCGGCTCCATCACTCAAAATATGTGTCACAACCGCCAATGTGCGACACCCGCTGGCATGCAATTTATTGAGCTTTTCAACCCCCGATAGGTCAACCATGGATAAATCCAAGAAAAGAAAAGTTTCAGAAGAAAACAGAACGTTTAATTGAACTACATATGCTAGTTTTGTGGCCGCTCTAGAAATAGTCAGGCACGGGAAGGGTTTTGTGGCTCCCGGTGTTTTCTTTTCTGTGGGAAACAGGTCCAAATGGCTCTTTGAGTGTTTAAGGTTGCAGAACCCCGAGTTAGTGGAATAATCAAAGAAATGCAATTATTTATTGATTACATTGCTAACAGTGCGTAACTCCCTAACAATAATCATAACTTGGTTTTTATTACCTCTCTTTTAATAATGGGATCAGGATGTTCCAGACACTCAATTATTGTCATTTGGTGCTGCAGAGCAAGGTTGGGATCTTGCTGGATGACATACGTTAAAGCTTTTAATCCTAAAGGGGGAAAAAAAATAGAAAGTTGGAAAAAATGAAACTGTAGGCATTCGGCATTTATTCCGCTGGGTTGAAGGAAAAAAACAAAACAAAACGAGAGAGCTTACCCAAATATTTCAAATTAATTTTAGGGGACAAGACAAATTTCCCAATACATTTGGCGGCCTTCTCAAGCAGATCAGGTTTGGGGTGAATGGCATAAATGGTGTGGACGCATTCAAAGAGGATTGCTGCAGAAAAGGCAGAGAGAACATGGGAGATCTGATTAGTGGTGAAATTCAAATTTTTTTACTACCGGTTCTGTGGGTGTGGCTTGGTGGGCGTGGCTTGGTGGGCGTGGCTTGGTGGGGGTGGCAGGGGAAGGATACTGCAAAATCTCCATTCCCTTCCCACTCCGGGGGAAGGATACTGCAAAATCCTCATTCCCACCCCACTCCTGGGGGAAAGATACTGCAAAATCTCCATTCCCTCCCCACTCCGGGGGAAGGATACTGCAAAATCCCCATTCCCTTCCCACTCCTGGAGGAAGGATACTGCAAAATCCCCATTCCCACAGAACCAGTAGTATAAAAAATTGGATTTCACCACTGCATTAAACAACCTTAATTCACCTACCGTAAGTAATGTTGTGATTGATTTCTGCTCTCCGTAAAGATTCATCTAAAACATCATACATTAATTCACTGGTCCTGACAAAGGAGAAGGAAAATGTTCAGTATCACTTTTTTTAAAAAAAAAGAAAAAGAAAGGAAGACACTTTGTTGTTCCACAGCTCTTTATCAGACTTAAACGGAACGGTTTAACGGTGGATCGGCTGCTTTCGTGGTGTGGAGACAATAACTTGGTCCTTAACACCAATAAGACCAAGGAGTGGACTCTAGAAGGAATAGATCAGATATCCAGCCCTGGCTTTTTTTTTTTTTTAATTTGATTTATATGCCGCCCTTCTCCGGAGACTCAGGGCGGCTTACAATGCGCTAAGCAATAGCCTTCATCCTTTTTGTATATTTATACAAAGTCAGATTATTGCCCCCACAAACTGGGTCCTCAATTTACCTACCTTAGAAAGGATGGAAGGCTGAGTCAACCTTGAGCCTTGGCGAGATTCGAACCTGCAGTAATTGCAGGCATCTGGTCTTAATAACCAGCTTAATAACAGGGTGCCTTAGACCACTGTACTACCAAGGCTCTCATTATTAATGGAGACCGAGCAGAGCAAGTGGCCAGTTTTAAGTTTCTGGGTGTTATCCTAAAAGAGGACCTGACCTGGGGCCGCTCACATTGCAGCCCTGGTCAAAAGGGCCCAGCAGAGATTATACTACCTGAGACTTCTCAGGAAACAACAACTGAATGAGAAACTGCTAGTGACCTTTTACCGCTGCACCCTAGAGAGTATTTTCACTAATTGCACCTGTGTATGGTTTGCCAATTGCACAGTGGTGGATAGGACAGCACTCCAGAGGGTCAACGTCATTGCCCAGAGGATCATGGGTTGCCCTCTCCCCTCCTTGGAAGAGCTTTATAACTCCCGCTGCCTTAAGAAAGTTCAAAACATTCTTAAAGATCCATGTCATCCTGGGCATCTTTTTTTTTTTTTTTTTTTGAACTATTACCATCTGGCAGACGGTACAGGATAATAAAAACAAGGACAAATAGGCTGAAAAACAGCTTCTATCCCAGGGCAATAACCATGTTGAATTCTACGGTATAGTGCAATATCGGGTTTTCAATTTCAATTATATAGAATGTAAAGGACGTTATGTTTGTGTTTTTATTTTTATAGTTATCGTGTACACTGAAGAAGGCATTTAATTTCGTTGTAGCCTGTGCAATGACAATAAACTATAAACAATTCAAAACTCTGAACAATTATTTAGCGCGCACAGTATTCATATCTGCCAACCGTATTGCAAGTAACACATTTTCTCTCCCGCTTTCCATATCTTAAGTTGTGAGAATTTTACCTTGGGTCATCTTTTCCGAGTAGCCGCAATATTCTTAAAAGCTGGATTTGCAACCAAGGCGCTGGAGTGTTGTGATAGTTATAATCCACGGGGAGTTTCCCCCCGACTACCTGCTTCAGAATTGTTACAAAGCTGCTTGTCAAATCCTTATATTCCGAGGAATCTTCCTAGACAAAAAATACAAGCCACACAATGAAGACTGAATTGACAAGTCAAGAATTAATGGTATTTCATCGCCATTTGCCCTGCAGTTCATTAGCGTGTGAAAGCTAATGTTTTAACATTTTTTTCAGACCTGAAGGAAACTGACAGTTAAACACAGAACATGGAACAATCCACATTGTGATCAGCAAGTACGAAATCTGCTTAAAATGATACATATCTCTAAGGGTATGTCTAGTTTAATGAAAAGAAGGACTAGGGGAGACATGATAGCAGTGTTCCGGTATCTCAGGGGCTTCCACAAAGAAGAGGGAGTCAAGCTATCCTCCAAAGCACCTGAGGGCAGGACAAGAAGCAATGGGTGGAAACTACTCAAGGAGAGAAGCAACTTGGAACTAAGGAGGAATTTCCTGATAGTTAGAACAATTAACCAGTGGAACAACTTGCCTCCAGAAGCTGTGAATGCTCCAACACTGGAAGTTTTTAAGATGATGTTGGATAACCATTTGTCTGAAGTGGTGTAGGTTTTCCTGCCTAAGCAGGGGGTTGGACTAGATGACCTCCAGGGTCCCTTCCAACTAAGGGGGTCTACATCAGTGGTACGGAGTCTACATTGCCCTTAAATGTCATCTAGAGAATCCGCTTTTTAAAAGAAGCGAATGCCATTTTTAAAAAGGATTGAAATTTCACAGAGCTGTCAAACCTTGCAAGAATTCAGTAATATTACACAAGATTTAATTAGATATTAAGGATCAGATTGAGAGAATATTTTAAGACTCCACCGTATCTTAATTTTATTTTGGCGGAACATGTTCCATTGTATCAAGCTCCTTTTTCATTAAAGAGAACACTGGACCTTATAATACTAGTTGACACCGAGATATAATATCAGTAAGTGGACAAAGCAATTACTGAGACTGTAGAGTTATGAGAAGGAACTATAAAAAACAATGAATTAGCAGTGCGAAAAAGGATTGGACACTCCGAGCTAAATGCCCAAATCCCTACGATCTGTTATTAAAAATAATGAAAAGAAAAAAGAAAAGCTACTAAAAGCATTACAGATAAATATTATTTTCCAACTTTCCTTTGTTGTTCTCTGACTCACATACAGTATTTATAGGCGTGTAAAATGTGTTTTGATTTCAATCTTCACTCAGTTCCCTTTCCCCTTAAAAACCATACTCTAAATATTTATATTTTCCTCGTTGAATCATTTCTAGTACGGATGGGAGCCGTTCTTGTTTACATTCTGCCATGGAATATGCACTGTTAACATTAACACCCTAAGGTGCTTAAGAATCCCACCTTCACCATCTGCAGATAGATGTGCAAAGAAGCTGCCATGACACCCACTTCTCTATCACAAAGCGCCCTCCGGAATTTGTCGTGAATGTGCTGGACTTGATTAGGAGCAATTAAGTAGAACTTGTAGAGTGCCTGGACGGCTTTTCTCCGAATAATTTCCCTTAAAAAAAAAAAGAATCAGATTGAGTTGAGATGAGCTCTTACATCCAGGTTGACCCCGAGCTCTGCGTTTACAGAAGCTTTCTAAGATCTCACAAGCTTCACACATACTGTCAGCTGCTACCCTATGCTGGCTTGTGCTTCACTGCGGTGACAGATTTCCATGAACTGGGGGGTGGGGGGCGGGGTAGGGAAATGAAGGGGAGATTGTGGGGAAACTAAAGTAAATGCTGTATCTCCTCAAGACGCTACCTCAAGGTCACCCAACTGGGAGAAAAAGGGGACTAAATTGCACTTGAACTTACCATTAGGAAAACATATTGCCTGAATTGGATTGGTTACATTGGGGGGAGCAATGACAGACAGTTAAGGGACGGAAGAGTAGAATTTAGGGATTTTGGAACGCGATTGTCAGTTCTGGCTTTGCACTACTGCAATACACTTGATTTCTTTTTTTTTTTTTTACTTTAAAATGGCATTTTAATCTAAAAATTTAAATGCTTAATTACAAGTTAACATATAAGTGCTTTGGTGATCAAACATTTTACATTTTATATAAAAGGATATTCATGAAAAACTTTATGAAACAGTTGCTTCTGCAACTTAGCAAACTACATATTGCTGTTTTTCTTTAATATATAGCATTTCAAAGAACAAAGTTACTTATACTATGCTCTAGTCAGCCAGTGGATTTCTTGCTGTGTTGACAGAATCAAGATCATTACCATCAATGCATATTTTGGTCCTTATTGCACTTTAAGTACTACTATTTCAAAAATATGCCTGTGGTACACTCGATTTCTAATCAAGTAAACCAGAGATCTTCAAACTTGAAGACCTCTGAACTAGACCTTTCTCACCATTGGGAGAAATGGAGCCAAGCTGTGGCACGTACTTTGAATGCTGGAGTTTGTCTTCTATGAGTGGAAGGACAGCAGGAATCATTTCTTGGGGGAAAAGCTGGCTGGCTGCTGTGAGGGCCATGCAGACCTCCATGAGATTCGTACTCTGTAAATCCTGCCACAAAGAGTAAAAAAAATATATTAAATGGGTTAATTACAGGTAGTCCTTGACTTACCACCACCACTAAGTCTGAAAATTTCTGTGGCTAAGACATGAGCTAAGTGAGTTTTGCCCCATTGTACGACCTTTCTTGCTGCCTGCGAGCCCCCAGTAATTGGGGGGGGAGTCTTCTTTTCAGTTCTATCCTCCAGGCAACTTGCTGAGCAACCCACCCGTCCATATCTCCTGTCCTTTCCTTCTCCATTTTCCACCGAGCCGTGGTGGTGCAGTGGTTAGATTGCAGTACTGCAGGCTCCTTCTGCTGCCTGCAATTTGGCAGTTTGAATCTCACCAGGCTCAAGGTTGACTCAGCCTTCCATCCTTCCAAGGTCGGTAAAATGAGGACCCAGATTGTTGGGGGCAATTATGCTGACTCTGTAAACTGCTTAAAGAGGGCTAAGTCTAAGTGCTATTGCTATTGCTATTTTCACATCTTTGTTCTATCCCCATCCTCACTCAGACCAATGCAATATCCAACACACCTGCCAATAATGTATTGTATAAACAGACCAGAATTCCTGGCAGATGAGAGTTCTGGCAGCTACTTGTAAAACGCCTGTCAAATCCAATTAGCACTCCCAAAAAGCAGGAGAGGCCTTATCTGCAGTCCGTTTCCAGAATGACAAATTATCCACAAGACTTTAGTCCAAAATATATCTGAACCAAAGTGCAGGATTTACGATGTGACTCTTTAGAGTTTAACCGTTTGTCCGTCACAAAGCCTGCCGAGCAATCACGCCCCCTTTTATCCCTTGTGGGGCGTGGCTCAGTGACTCAGCTCAATCCATGGTCCTCCCACGCCTCTTCCTTTGCTGCGCACGCTTCTCCCTCCGACGCTGCCTGGCATCAAGCCAGGATTCATCAGTATCACTCTCTATCAATGGGTGCTCCAAAATGCCTTCCTCCTGGCACATCCCAGGCTGTTCCTCCTGGCCTTCGGATGGAACCTGAGGCATTGCCAGAGAGGAAGGTCCTGGAGAGGGAGGCCTTGTCAGTTCCTCCCCCTCACCTTCTGAGTCCTCTTCCTCCATGAGGACAGACTCGGGAGTCTGAGTCACAACACATCTCCCTCCACCCTTCCCTCATTTCTCTTGTGCTTTATTTTCCCCCACAAATGCACAACATCGTGCATCACTCAAGTCATCCACTAAACCTCTCTACACTTTCTCTGGCTGGATAAATGTCAACCACCAGACATGAAGCAGAAAGATAAACAGACATTATCTTGTTATGATAGCGGTACGGCCAGTTTATATGGGCGAAACAATCTAAACTAACTTATGTTTACAAGAAAGCAGTGAAGTGATCAAAGAAAGTTTATATTCAAGCCATACTGTTGTTGCCTTCTTGTAAGTAAAAAAAAAAAAAAAATAGCCTTCAGTAGATCCCGCTACCAATGAAAGGGCAGACTTTAAAGGTATTAAGCACAATTTTTGTGCACAGATGTGTCTCTTGACAAGCTCTCGTTGCTATGATTCACACAAATCATTAACTCGTAGTTAGGTAGAAAGGAACCTCGGCAGATTTATTTATTTATTTATTTATTGCTTTATTGGTTCAATTTATATGCCACCCTTTTCCGGAGATTCAGGGCAGCTTACAATGCATTAAGCAATAGCCTTCATACTTTTGTATATACCTGCTTAGTAGGGCTTTCATCCCCTCCCCCCAAGCAGTGTTCTTTTTTATACAAAGTCAGCTTATTGCCCCCACAATCCTGGTTCTCATTTTACCTACCTCGAAAGGATGGAAGGCTGAGTCAACCTTGAGCCTGGTAAGATTTGAACTTGTAGTAATTGCAGACAGCTGGTGTTACTTAACAGCACTTTAGTTTGCTGCGCCACCAAGGCTCTTAAAATATTCTTTCTTTCTCCTCCATAGGCAAGCATTTAACAAGCATTCTGCTTTCCCTTAAGCCTAGTTGACCATGTCAGCTCAAAAAAAAATCATGGTTTAAATAAAGCATGCTCTGCGAAACCATACCTTCACCACCGTGTTCACCAGCAGAACCAGCAACTCATGATTTTCATGCAGAAATAAAGAAATTGCCAAATAACCTAAGAAAAAAAAGGGGGGGGGAATGTTCTGCATTAGGACACCAAATACTTTCCACCTCTCTCTGTTCTACAAGTTCAGATCAACTTATAGCAAGAATGTCATATGTCTCTCCACAAAGCTCACCGGCTGAATATTGTAAAGGTTTGGTAGATAGCGGGCCAAAAGCATGTTTTGCCAACATAAAGAATATACAAGGTGTTATGATTTGTGGATTTGAAGATTTAAGAAATACATTAATTCATGAAAATACCTACCAACTCTTTTCTCAAAAAGATTCCCTTGCTGTGCCAGCTTAATGGCATGTATGTATCCAAAAGAGGCCTCGTAGCCCAGCATCTCGCAATAGATCATCCTCACCATACATTCCTTCATCAATTTCTGAAGAGCAGAAAATGTTATGAAATGTCTTTTAAAAACAATAGCGTATTGCTGCCTTTATTAGTTAATTTATGTCTCACCTAAATCAAATCTTTATTACGGTCATAAATCAGCAGAAGGAGAGTGGGATATAAACAATAATTATTTAAAAGCTAAATGATATCAACACAAAAGTTATACAAGGTTAAAAAGCATACATACATACATATCAGTGATGGGTTTCAATTTTTTTTACTACCGGTTCTGTGGGCGGGGCTTGGTGGGCATGGCAGGGGAAGGATACTGTAAAATCTCCATTCCCACCCCATTCCAGGGGAAGGATACTGCAAAATCCCCATTTCCTCCCAATCAGCTGAGACTCGGGAGTCAGAGAATAGATGGGGGCGGGGCCAGTCAGAATTTTTACTACCGGTTCTCTGAACTACTCAAAATTTCCGCTACCGGTTCTCCAGAATTGGTCAGAACCTGCTGAAACCCACCTCTGATATATATATATATATCTTAAGTTTCTTAGATTTCTTAAGTTTTCGCGGGTGTGCATATGCAAAAAATTAAAATCTCAGGTGTTTTCCCGCGTCATTGTAAATAAGTTGGTTAAAATATTTAAAATTCTGGTTAAAATCCCAGCTTAAAATCTTCTAAAAATCCTTACAGAGCACTCTGCTCCAAGGTTTTAAAGACCTTTCAGAGTGCTCTGTAAGGATTTTTAGAAGATTTTAAGCTGAGATTTTAACCAGAATTTTAAATATTTTAACCAATTTATTTACAATGACACGGGAAAACACCTGAGATTTTAATTTTTTGCATATATATGTGTGTGTGTAGACAGACAGACAGACAGACAGACAGATATAGAGAGAGATTGATTGTATATATACATATATATTGTTTGTGTATGTGTGTGTATAAGAGTCTAAAAAGAATATAAAGGGTTAAATGGAAATGGCATTAAATGGAAAAAAATGAGTATGATCTAGTAGCTGTAAAACTTACAGCAGCTTTACAACTATCAGCACTGGCTAGAGGAGACAGGACAATAGATATTACATTTTATTTTGTCTTTAAGACCTACCAGATTTGTAGTTGGTGCGGAAACAGTGGCTTTTAAATTATTTAATTCCTGGTGGATAAGTTTTTCTTCTTCCTAGCAGTGTATAAAATCGAAAAATGCAAATAAGCTAAAAACTATTTCTATAACAGCACTTCGTGACTCTGACATTATTTTCACTTGGCAAATTTCGTGGCCTTCAAAAAGCAATTAGGAAAGAAGACTGAATGACCGTAACTCACACACAAACCCCACTTTAATTCAGGGTGGGAGGATGGGGAAATGGGGAAAACAAGGTGGAACAGATACAAGTACTCCCTCTACAGTAATCATCGTTCCTATCACCCACCTCCTCCCACTTAGGACTGCATGACTGTAACTTTGTAGCTTGTATCAATATCAATATATGATTTATATTGATATTGATTGCTTTCTGATTGCTTATTTTGCTTATTGCTGATCGCTTACCCTGACTAGGGAACTGCCGACCTTTCTGATCGACAAGCTCAGTGTCTTAGACACTGAGCCACCGCGTCTTTTATTTTTTTATTCCTATTCCTATTATTAGTTGTATTATTAATCCTATTATTATTCCTATTATTATTCCTATTTCTTCTTCGTCTTCCTCTTCATGATAAAGTGTTGTACCTTATGATTCTTGATGAACGTATCTTTTCTTTTATGTAAACCGAGAGCGTATGCACCAAGACAAATTCCTTGTGTGTCCAATCACACTTGGCCAATAAAAGAATTCTATTCTATTCTATTTTTATTCTAAAGATAAAGGTTCCCCTCGCACATGTGCGCTAGTCGTTCAGCACTGTCCGAAGACGTCTCCGTGGTCACGTGGCCGGCATGACTCAACGCCAAAGGCGCACGGAACGCTGTTACCTTCCCACCAAAGGTGGTCCCTATTTTTCTACTTGCATTTTTTACGTGCTTTTGAACTGCTAGGTTGGCAGAAGCTGGGACAAGTCACGGGAGCTCAACCCATTATGCGGCACTAGGGATTCGAACCACCGAACTGCCGACCTTTCTAATTGACAAGCTCAGTGTCTTAGCCACTGAGCCACCATGTCCCTGTATTTTTTTATGCTATTTCTCTTTATTTCTTCTTCTTCTTCTTCTTCTTCTTCTTCTTCTTCTTCTTCTTCTTCTTCTTCTTCTTCTTCTTCTTCTTCTTCTTCTTCTTCTTCTCCTCCTCCTCCTCCTTCTCCTCCTCCTCCTCCTCCTCCTCCTCTTCCTTTTTTTTTCCTTGCTCTTGTTCTGGTCCTCCTCTTCTCTCTCTCTCTCTCTCTTTCCCCCTCCCATCCCACTCCCATTTTTTTGGGAATAGGTCTTCTTCTTCTTCGTTGTCTCCTCCTCCTCCTCCTCCTCCTCCTCCTCCTCCTCCTCCTCCTCCTCCTCCTCTTCTTCTTCTTCTTCTTCTTCTTCTTCTTCTTCTTCTTCTTCTTCTTCTTCTTCTTCTTCTTCTTCTTCTCCTCCTCCTCCTCCTCCTCCTCCTCCTCCTCCTCCTCCTCCTCCTCTCCCTATTCTATTCTATTCTATTCTATTCTATTCTATTCTATTCTATTCTATTTCTATTCTATTCTAATGCCTTGTTTCCCTGGCTAGACAGGAAGGAGAGGAAGAACTCTGCACATGCCCAGGGAACTCTCGGGCACGCCACTGAGCCCGGGAGGGGTGGGGCGCCTCCTTGCAAAAGGAGAGAGAGGCGGGGGAGGGGGGGGAGATTAAAGAGGGGGAGAGGGGAGGGGGCGAAAAAGGAGCCTGGGCGCGCGGACAGTGTTTCTTTCCCCCCCCTGGCGTGCACGCGCCTCGCTTCCCGATCGGGGGCGCGCGCGCATGCCCCCCCCTTTTCTCTCTCTCTCTCTCTCTCTGTCTCTTGCAGCGTCCTTCTTTCTTCCTTCCCCCAACCCGGCGCTCGCGGGCGCCCGGCGGCCTTACATGCTTGGAAGCGAGCGCGGTGATGCTGCGGATCAGGCCGCCCAGGCGGGAGGCGGAGGCGCTCCGTCCGGGCCGAGTGGGGCCTCCTCCGCCTCCGCCGCCCAGCCCCGCCGCCGCCGCCGCCGCCTCCTCGTGCTGCTGGTGCCCCAGCCAGCCGGGCAAGGCGCTGAGCAGCGTCCGCTCCACCACGTCGCTCATGCCCGGGTTGCAGCCGCCGCATCCCGGAAGAGCAGGCCCGACGCTGGCCTCGGCCCCCCGGCCGCCGCCCCGGCGCTCATTTCCGGGCCGGGCCTTGCCGCGTTCCGCCTCCCGTGGCTCTTTCTCTCTCTTCTCTCTCTCTCTCTGCCCGCCGAGGCGCATGGGAGGGGGAGTCCCTCCCGCAGCAGAAGGGACGGGGATGAGGGTGGGGGGTGGCACAGGCAGGCCGCTTGGGGGGGCTCTTAAGGCAGGCAGGAAGGTAGGAGAGGGGCAGGGGTGTGGGGGGGGACTACAAATCCCATCGTTCTTCTCCAGTTGTCTGCTAGGAGCCTCTTCTTTCCTTCCTTCCTTCCTTCCTTCCTTCCTTTCTGTTTCCTTCCTTCTTTTTCTTTTCCTTCCTTCCTTCTTCCTTCCTCTCTTTTTCCATTCCTTCTTTCATCCCTTTTCTTTCCTTCCTTTCTCTTTTCTTCCTTCCTTCCTTCCTTCCTTCCTTTCTGTTTCCTTCCTTCTTTTTCTTTTCCTTCCTTCCTTCTTCCTTCCTCTCTTTTTCCATTCCTTCTTTCATCCCTTTTCTTTCCTTCCTTTCTCTTTTCTTCCTTCCTTCCTTCCTTCCTTTCTGTTTCCTTCCTTCTTTTTCTTTTCCTTCCTTCCTTCTTCCTTCCTCTCTTTTTCCATTCCTTCTTTCATCCCTTTTCTTTCCTTCCTTTCTCTTTTCTTCCTTCCTTCCGCTCCACCTTCCTTCCTTTCTCTCCATCCCTTTTTCCTTCCTTTCTGTTTCCTTCCTTCTTTTTCTTTTCCTTCCTTCTTTCTTCCTCTCTTTTTCCATTCCTTCTTTCATCCCTTTCCTTAATTTCTTTCTTTCTCTTTCTTTCCTTCCTCCCCTCCGCTCCCCCTTCCTTCCTTCCTTTCTTTCTCTCTGTCCCTTTTTCCTTCCTTTGTTTCCTTCCTTCTTCCTTCCTCTCTTTTTCCATTCCTTCTTTCATCCCTTTTCTTTCCTTCCTTCCTTTCTCTTTCTTTCCTTCCTTCCTTCCTTCCTTCCTCCCCTCCGCTCCCCCTTTCTTCCTTCCTTCCTCTCTGTCCCTTTTTTCTTCCTTTCTGTTTCCTTCCTTCCTTCTTTTTCTTTTCTTTCCTTCCTTCCTTCTTCCTTCCTCTCTTTTTCCATTCCTTCTTTCATCCCTTTTCTTTCCTTCCTTCCTTCCTTTCTCTTTCTTTCCTTCCTCTTTTTCTTTTCCTTCCTTCCTCTTTCCTTCCTCCTTCCACTAATGGCTGTATGACTGTAACTTTGTTGCTTGTATCCTTACAATTTATATTGACTGTTTCCTAATATGATTTGATTGCTTATTTATACCCTATGACTATCATTAAGTGTTGTACCTTATGATTCTTGATGAATGTATACTGCTCAAAAAAATAAAGGGGACACAAGCAGAAGACATCCGAGATCTGAATGAATGAAATAGCCTTATTAAATACTTTGTTCGTTACATACAGTAGTTTATACACTGCTCAAACAACTAAAGGGAACACAAAACTACTGTATGTAACGAACAAAGTATTTAACAAGGCTATTTCATTCATTCAGATCTCGGATATCTTCTGCTTGTGTCCCCTTTATTTTTTTGAGCAGTGTATCTTATTCTCCTTATGTACCCTGAGAGCATATGCACCAAAGACAAATTCCTTGTGTGTCCAATCACACTTGGCCAATTAAAAAATTCTATTCTATTCTATTCTATTCTATTCTATTCTATTCTATTCTTTCGTCCTTCCTTCTTCCTTTCTCTTCTCTTTCCATTCTTCCTTTCATCCCTTTTCTTTCTTTCCTTCCTTCCTTCCTTTCTCTCTTTTTTTCCTCACTGCCTTTCTCTTTCTCTTCTTCTTTTGTCCTTTCTCTCCCTTCTTCCATTCTCTCTCTTCTTTCCTCTTTTCTTTCCTCCCTTCTCTCTTTTCTTCCTTCCACAGGTGCCCATCTCAATTTTACCTGACTCTAGGTACCTTACAATAAAATATACTGTATATAAAATTAAAACACATGCTCTGGGCTCTACCGATGCCCAGGGCCCCAGCTATAACTAGAGTTTGTATCTGTCCGCCGTCTTTATTCATTTATTTAATGTATTTACATGGTTCCTATCCAAAGTACACAATGGAGTATTTGAGGATTGATGTGAAGTAGAGACACTTCGTTAGATCTTCTGGTCAAGAGATGGTGAGAAGCCTGATGATAGTTATTTTTATAGAAATGGTTAGTAGTTACTATTTGGTATAAGTTGATACTGTAATGCCGTTATGTATCTTACTTCACTTTAAAAAGTTGCAAGTCACTGCTTTTTTTATTCTTTTTTATTTTCCTGCATCCCCTTTCCTATCCCTTTTTTCTCTTTTTGCATTTTACATTAAGAAAAAAAAAACACTTTTAATAAAAATACACTATTAAAAAAGAAGCCTGAAGATGGCACCAAAAGACAGCTTTCCAAAATAACTTTGGAGAGTTGAAAGCTTTTGGAACATCCTTAATCATGCAAGCACAAAAAATTGGTCATATCGCAGAAGTGGGAAATAATCCTTTTCCTTTTACAAGACGGTCTAAATCAGGGTGTCCAGTTGTGGACTTCAATTCCCAGAATTCCTCATGCTGGCTGGGGAAGTTTGGGAGTTGAAATCCACCAGTCTTAAAAGTTGCCAAGGTTGGACACATCCGGTCTAAATGCAGAGTTCCAAATTTCTACATAAGTCCCTTATTTAGAACTTTAATCTTTAGTTAGAAGGTCAAATTTATTCAGCTGGATTTTAGCTACGGTTCCTTCACCAATTTATCCATGGCTGGAGTTTATTGCTGTCCCCTCCCTAAGTCACTGAACTGTTAGCAGGAAGCACAGCACAATCAGAATTGTGAACATAGACGCTGTCCCTACACTTACTTTCAAAAGTAGCTTTAGGCTTCCTGTGGATGTATTATTTAATGATTAAATTTTTATCCCACCTTTATTACATTATAAATAACTCAGGGTGGCAAACCTACGTACATAATACTCCTCCTTTTTTCCCCACCACAATAATCCTGTGAGGTGGGTTTGATTGGGAAAGAAAGTCACTCATCTGGCTCTCATTCCCAAATCAGGACTAGAACTCACCGTCTCCTGGTGATTGGTTCAAAGACACCCACTTAGTTTTCATGCCTTAGGCAGGACTAGAACTCACCGTCTCCTGGTGATTGGTTCAAAGACACCCACTTAGTTTTCATGCCTAAGGCGGGACTAGAACTCACCGTCTCCTGGTGATCGGTTCAAAGACACCCACTTAGTTTTCATGCCTAAGGCGGGACTAGAACTCACTGTCTTTTGATGATTGGCCCTGAGTCACCTACTCAGCTTCCATCCCTAAGGCAAGACTAGAACTCACCGTCTCCTGGTGATTGGTTCAAAGCCACCCACTTAGTTTTCATGCCTTAGGCGGGACTAGAACTCACCGTCTCCTGGTGATTGGTTCAAAGACACCCACTTAGTTTTCATGCCTAAGGCGGGACTAGAACTCACCGTCTCCTGGTGATTGGTTCAAAGACACCCACTTAGTTTTCATGCCTAAGGTGGGACTAGAGCTCACCGTCTCCTGGTGATTGGTTGAAAGACACCCACTTAGTTTTCATGCCTAAGGCGGGACTAGAACTCACCATCTCCTGGTAATTGGTTCAAAGACACCTACTTAGTTTTCATGCCTAAGGCGGAACTAGAACTCACCGTCTCCTGGTGATTGGTTCAAAGACACCCACTTAGTTTTCATGCCTTAGGCGGGACTAGAACTCACCGTCTCCTGGTGATTGGTTCAAAGATGCCAACTTAGCTTTCATCCCTAAGGCGGAACTAGAACTCACTGTCTTTTGATGATTGGCCCTGAGTCACCTAGTCAGCTTCCATCCCTAAGCAAGACTAGAACTCACCATCTCCTAGTTTCTAGACCAGCACCTTAGCCATTACACAAAACTGGCTTTTTTTTCTCATTTCCTAGACTGGTGTTCCAGATGGGGCTGACGCCATGTGCATGTACCTCTCTCATTTACTATTCTACAGTAATGAACCTAAAGCATAAGATGTGTCAACATTACTTTTGGCTTTAAATTACGCCTATCTTTGCCCAGGAAATCTGTTTGCCCAACACCGTAATAGAGAAGCTTAAGTGCAGGAGTTTCCATTACTGTGATTCAGCATTACGGTGTGGGGTTTGTGCATTGCTGCTTTTTCAGATCACCATCTGGCCATCCTTTCGTTCCAGTGCCTCAGAATAAACAAAACGTTAGCTGATGTGTTCCAGAATATCCTTGGGGGTGTGTAGGCGTGCAATTTTATTTTCTCCTAACCTCCTCCTGGGTCCTCCATTCTCTACTTTGAAACAGAGTTAAGGTTTGGCGTTCTTTTTCACATCATTTCCCAACCCTGATTATTCTGGGTTTCCCAGCAAACATCAGTACTTTTCAAGAAATGAGCAAAACCAATAAGTATCTGAAAAAGAGCAGGACAGATCAAGTGTTTCACAGACAGATGCCATAAGAACACCGAGTTTCTACCCATAAGTAGTTTCTCTTCTATCCACTTAATAGGTTTTTTTTCCCTTCAGTTATTTTGTATGTGCCTCTCTTGAAGTTGGCGCAGTGGAGCAAATTTACCATCCTCTAGAATGGGGATCCTTACACCATTTATTAACAGATTAACAGATGAAGTTGGAAGGGACCTTGTAGGTCATCTAGTCCAACCCCCACCCCAGCCCAGCCCAAGCAGGAGATCCCTTACATTTTGGAGTTGACGGCATGTGTGAAAAGTCAGAAGAACATGGAAACTGATAATATAGATAGTCTTCGACTTACATCAGTTCATTTAGGGACCGAAGTTATAACGGCACTGAAAAAAAGGGGACTTATGACCGTTTTTTAAAACGTACAATCATTTGCAGCAGACCCCGTGGTCACATGATCAAAATTCATAGCCTTGGCAAATGACTCATATTTATGACGGTTGCTGAGTCCTGTAATCCCCTTTTGTGACCTTCTGACAAGACAAGTCAACGGTGAAGCCAGATTCACTTAACAATCATGTTACTAACTTAACTGTCTCGCTCAGCAGCAGAAATTTTGGGGTCGATTGTGGTTGTAAATCGAGGACTACCTGCAGTTGCTTTGGAGACCAAGGATGAGACTTTTGAGCTAGCTCTAGGGCCCTGTGAAATGCAGTGAGGCAAGTTCTCAGCAGCGGTGAAATCCTACAGGTTGTGAAGAACCAGCAGCAGAAATTTTGAGCAGTTCGGAGAACCGGCAAATAACACCTCTGGCTGGCCCCAGAGTGGGGTGGGAATGGAGATTTTGCAATATCCTTCCCCCAGGAGTGGGGAGGGAATGGAGATTTTGCAGTATCCTTCCCCTGCCACATCCAGCAGGCCACGCCCACCAAGTCACACCATGCCCATCAAGCCACGCCCACAGAACCGGTAATAAAAAAAAATAAGATTTCACCACTGGTTCTGAATACGAATAGATTGCCTTTCCTGTATAAACATATTTGTAATTTTGGATTGAGGCATTTCTGTGTGCATGCACATATATAGTTAATATTGTTTATAGTTTATAAATCATTGGCCCTCTGGTGGATCCAGCTTGGCTTGGCTTGGCTTTCACAACTATTTTTGTTGAAATAATATGCTGTTGAATTGAATTCCTGATATAACGTCTGTTCTCTTGTTCATATACTGTTCAGTTTCCTGCCACATGCCTTTCAGAGGTACAAATAATTTTAATCCATCCATGGTACTCAGGCAGAGCATTTATCTCTAATAACAGCTATTGCAAAAAAAAAAAAAAAAAAAAAGCTATAAGCAGATACTGTCATGGTATTCAGAGATAAGTACATCTCCTGCCCTTATTATGGTCAGGAAAGTCATTGAAAATCTGGCTGTTCTCCCAGTCTTTGGGCAAATCGTGGCTGAGCCGCTATAGATTATTGTATTGTAATTCAGAGTCTTCGTGCTTAGGATCAGTTTCTACTTGTAATTATTTTTTTTTTAGTGTAAGCCTCCCAGAATCATCTGGAGTCACCTTACCTCTTGTTGTGGCTCCGTTACCTAAGCCTGTGTCATCGGCAGGAGAGGACTCCGAGAGTGAAGGAGAGGAGTTGGCAAGGCCTCCCTCTCCAGGACCCTCCTCTCTGGCAATGCCTTCGGTGTCCGCCGAAGGGCAAGAGATAGGGCCGGGGCCAAGCACGTCCACGCAACCACAGATGGAGAGTGATGAGGGTAATGAGTCTTGGCTGGATCCACGTCAGGGTCGCAGAGATAAGCACGCGCAACAGAAGAAAAGGCGTGCCCGAGATTAGGATGAGTCACTGGACCACACCCCACAGGATATAAAAGGGAGCGTGGTGGCCAGTCAAACCTTGTGACGAACAAAGCTGAAAGCTTCCACGCCATTCTGCATTGCCGGACTTTTTGCTATAGACTTTGCTGGATTATCTCTGGACTTGATTGACTCCGTAATTATTGAGCTGTTTCTTTTGATGTACCAGGAGTGGGGAGAAGTTATCTCTCCTCTTTGTAAATAATCAACTCTTGGCAGGTTGTTGCCATGTTCCATTATCATAAGGAAAAGGATTTTGCCGGCTGGTTTGGTCTTTAACTCTTGAACGTCTGTTGGTGTGTGTGCGTGTGGTTGGGGACAGAACATCTCTAAACTGAATGAAAATCATCAGCACCATCTTACTTGAACTCATTCTCCTGTTCCTTTCTTCCATCTTTTACCATCCAGGCCAGTAGTGGGTTTCACTTACCTTCGTTACTGGTTTGGAACTGTGAACACGTGTGTTCGCTTGTGTGCAGCACTTCTGCGCCGGCACAGAATCTTCTGCGCCTGTGCAGAACATCTGTGATGATGTCCAGGTGGGTGGGCAGAGCCTCTCACCGCCGCTGCTAACGGTTCGCCCGACCACTGATCCTGGCCCTGAGCAACCCCAATTTGTTTTAGAATAGAATAGAATACAATTCTTTGTTGGCCAAGTGTGATTGGACACACAAGGAATTTGTCTTGGTGCATACGCTCTCGGTGTACATAAAAAGATTTTATTTCAATATAGTAGCTGTATTAAAAAGTACTCTCATGATTGGAATTCATTTGTTGTTCTTAAGAACCTGTTACGCTGTCGTCTCTCCATAGTCTTTTACAAGTAATCATTGCGACAAACAAAAGAGGAGAATTTTTTTTTTAATTTGATTTATATGCCACCCTTCTCCGGAGACTCAGGGCGGCTTACAATGCGTTAAGCAATAGCCTTCCTACTTTTGTATATTTTATACAAAGTCAGCTTATTGCCCCCACAAACTAGGTCCTCAATTTACCTACCTTAGAAAGGATGGAAGGCTGAGTCAACCTTGAGCCTGGTGAGGTTTGAATTTAAAGTAATTGCAGACAGCTGGTGTTAATCACAATGCTATCAGTCTGCTGAGCCACCAGGCCCTTCATATAATTGTTGCTTTAACTAATCAGGCATATCCCACTCTTGGCGACTTTACATACAAGTGCTCTCCACGCTAGACTCTCAAACACAACTTCTTTCAGTTGTTGGATGTTCATCTTATAATACAATCTATTTATTCCTTAATTGAACTCTACTGTTCTGCCCCAGCTACAGACCCCAAAGAACACAGCACAGCACACACAAAGTCCGTTCAAACCTTAGTTTACTAAATAAACTAGTTTTTTACAACAACGACTGTTAATTAACTGCATTAACAGCCGCCAAGATTTCAAAGAATAATACTGAAAGCTTACTGTGGTTGGCAGAATGCCCAGAAGCAATTTGCAGGAAGCTGATAAGATAAGCAAGACAAGACACGAAGGTATGTGAACTAAGTTGTTCCCTGCAAATTGCTTCAGTCAGGGTTCCTCCTTAAATAGGCTAAGGAATTTATCTTCCAGGTTCTCCTACGTGCTCTTCCTTCATTGGGACCACAATTCCTGCAGTGTTCAGGGGCCATAGTTGCTGGGAATCTTAAGAATCGATGCTTGCTCATTTGACAAATATTTTGAAGGATGAAAAAGGGGCCAGAAAGGTGAATTTGCCACATGCAGAAACTGTTGTACAGTTGTGCTTTATTTTTATTTGTTATTTTTATTTATTTGTCAAGCATGTGTAAGATAACAGATATAAGTATAAACATGATTATGAATACAGGGAATGGATAAGAATAAATGGGGACAGTAGGACAGGGACGGTAGGCACATTGGTGCGCTTATGCACGCCTCTTACAGCCCTCTTAGGAATGGGGTGAGGTCAACAGTAGACAGTCTAAGGTTAAAGTTTTGGGGGTTTGAGGATGAAACCACAGAGTCAGGTAGTACATTCCAGGCATTGACCACTCTGTTCCTGAAGTCGTATTTTCTGCAACTGAGTTTGGAGCGGTTTACCTTGAGTTTGTATCTATTGTGTGCTCGTGTATTATTGTGGTTGAAGCTGAAGTAGTCATTGACAGATAAGACGTTGTAGCAGTTAATTGTATGTACTACGCTTAGGTCAGACCGAAGGCAGCATAATTCTAAATTGTCTAAGTCCAAAATTTCAAGCCTGGTGGCATAAGGGATTCTGTGGTGAGCAGAGGAGTGGAGGACTCTTCTCGTGAAGTATCTCTGGACTTTCTCAATTTTATTAATGTCCGATATGCAGTGCGGGTTCCAGGCAGATGAGCAGTATTCGAGAATTGGTCTAGCAAACGTTTTGTATGCTCTAGTTAGCAGTACAATATTACCAGAGAAGAAGCTACGCAAGATTAGGTTAACAACTCTTAATGCCTTTTTGGCAATGTTGTTACAGTGGGCTCTTGAAAAGAAACCCACGGTAGCATCCTTCCTTCCTTTTTGCTGCTGCAAACTGATCTTCCTCCCATAATCTCGGAGGAGAGAAGTCATGAAACAGCCTGAATCTTTCTTTTAAGAAGCACAAAAAGACACATTCTCCTTGCCCTGTGAGTTGGGGGCACTCAAAGTGCCATTTATCATAAATGTCTGCTTACCCTGGACATCACTTCGAGAGAGAGTCAGTGTCATGCTGTGTCCAGCCATGATGTGCACCCCTTTCTCTTTCAGAATGAGGTCAGCAGGCAGGGGCATCTTTCTAGAAGCAAGGTGTTTTTTTTTTCTTCCCATGGGCAAAACACGTTTGGAAACAAAGAATGTTTTCATACTGGGCTTTAATGCTTTCCCGTAGTTCTTTCCAGCAAGTGAGGCTGGGCTGGAAAGAGAGCGGGAGCACTGCACGCATGCTCCAGCATCCGCAGAACCCCCCCCCCCCATCCCTTTCTCATCCCTGATCTCCTCCCCTCTTCTCTCCTCCACCCCTGCTTGGAGCTGCCAAGAAGGAAAGGAACTAGCTCATCTATTGATAGGGAACGGATGGGAAAGAGGAAGCTGATCTATCACTGGGAATCTCTCCAGCATCCTCCCAAGTAGCTGGTTGATCCAGGAGCAGCTGGGACTCTGGGTATTTCAGCACCAGCAGCCTGGACAGCTCCAGATTCATTGAACTGGTACTTCGAGCTGCTGGCTGAATCCGCCCAGAGACCGACGTCATCACACAAAGAAAAAAAAGGCGAAGCATCCTTGCTGGGCACTCCTTTGATCTGCACAAGATCCTGCTTTTCCCCTGGAGCCCCGCAGCAGGGTTTTCTCCTAAACCATGGGCAGAAAGATGCTCCTCAGCCTGTTAACCATGTTGTCCTTGATCGTAGGCCAAATGTTTGGCTTCCCAAAGCCCGAAGGTGCAAGAGAAGGTAAGCAGACTCAGCCTTACGTTGGGGTTGGTCTCATTTTAAACTTCCTCGTCTTTCAGTAGTTATAGTGTAATACGTACCCTTCATTGCCTTGCAACGTGAAGGAAATGACTTAAAAGAGAGGTGGTGAGACGCTGAACAATTTTTAAAGAATAGAAATTATACCACGTCGGTTCAATTTGGTTCCAAAATCTACATATACAGATTTGGAACACAGCCCCTAGATTAAAATGTGTGCCAAGTTAAATAAGACCAGGAAAAAAAAAGGAGGAATTTCAGAAAAATTGGAGGAAAAAGTTTGAATTCCTTTTGTTCTAGATTTCTTTTTCATACGGGGCCTGTTTGATTTGCAAGGAAACTCCCTGTACAGGTTTCTCGTAATGTCATACAATCTTTTAATCTCTTGATTATTCCAAGCTGATTACGTTACTGCTATTTTAGTCCAGTCCTTATGAGATTTTTATATATATATATATAATTGTGTGCATTAGATGATGTATGATGACAAATAAGAGTGATGCCCTCTTATGAAGGAATATCCAGGGCTAATTTCATTAATTAAGAACAAAAATAAATCAAATCAATTTGTTTTTCCCCACTGATAAGGTTCTTCTGGGACTTGTTTCAGCATTTTTAAACAAGTGGAGTATTAGGGAAAGAGGTTTGGATGAATTTTAATAATATGATTTATTATTATATACCTAGCTTATGTGCAAGAGAGAAAACCTGATTGTACCACAGCTGTCTAAATATGTATGTCTCTATTCCAGATAAAACAGTATACAACAGAGAACTAACTGTAGAGAGACCATTGGAAGAACAGGTAGGTAAAGCAAGTTTCTACACAAATATATTTCAGTACTGTAAAAATCAGCAGAAACTAATTGATACGCTAATTGCTAGGAGAATCCCCGTGATCTAAAGAAATTGATTTCGTAGCACCAATCAAAAGCCAAACAAAACCAAAAATCCTGTGCCGCACAAGTATTCCAACTAAATATTTACTAGACCTCAATCCTGCCGAAGCCGATGTATACCATAGTTTATACAGGAGCTCATGTGCAACTGCATCCTTGCTACGGAATGAGCTTTTAGCTGACAAGTGACTAATTCATCACTGGCAAAAAAAATCAGATTCATGCAACTGATGACGTAGATGTCCACGCACAGGAGAACAACTGTCAGTCTTCAAAAGGTTCTGGAATCCTCAGATGTTTTCACAATTAGCCAAAACATCGGGGTGAGGGGTGGGGATTTTGGAGGCACAGTCGTACAAAGTTTTGAGGATTCCAACCCAGTGAGGGTTTACTATAATGACCACATTAACCTTTAACCAATAACATTAACAGAGTTGGAAGGGACCTTATAGGTCAGTAATGGCTAATCTTTTTGTTGCCGCGTGGCAAAACCACGCGTACGTGCACCCATAATGCAATGTGCGTGCAACCCCACCGCACGCCCCACCTCCTGTGCTTGTGCATGCAACCCCCCCCTGTGGGCACCCCACCCCCGCACATGCATGTATGATCTCCCCGTGCTCCCCCCTGGGCATGTGTACGCAACCCCCGCATGTGGACCCCGCCCCCCCGCGTGCACATGAGTCTCCTGCATGTGCTCCCCTCCCCCGCACATGCGTGGCAGAGACCCAAAAACTGGCAGGAGGTGCATGCGCATCAGTGGTGGGTTCCTCCTGGTTCGGCCTGGTTCTTCCGAGCCAGTAGCGGTGACGATATGACATCACCGAATTGGTTCTGCCCCCCCCCCCCCGCTCCCCCCATGTGTGGGAGGCCCCATTAACCTCCAAGAGGTTCCTATTTTTCTCTTCCCTCACCTTAAACCCTTCCTTTTCCAACAAGCCGGGCTGGCCTAATTCTTTTTAAGTGTTTTTAATTGTCTTTTTTATCGTTTTAATTAATGGGGCCAAATTTATATATATTTTTAACTGTATTTTAATATTTGTATTTGATGTTTTTACTTGGCTGTTCACCGCCCTGAGTCCTCAGGGAGAAGGGCGGTATACAAATTCAAAATAAAATAAAATAAATAAAATTAATTGTAAATTAATTAGCGACATCTTAGAAATGCCTTCAGATTTCGTGACACAGCATGTGGCTCCAGACTGTAGCTATGTACCTTTGATCCAAGGGAACTGTATAAGCATTGATCCGATCTCTCTGGACAATACTCTCATTACGCTAAAGTCCAATACGGGATCAACATCGCAGTCAATTGATTAGATTGTTATTTTCACACTCAGATATGTTGGGGATATCCTAGAATGCCTTGCTACCTCGCCAAAAAATCCATTCAGGGCTTCTGCAGGAGTAGCTGGAAAAAAAGAAACCCAAATGAGTTGGTATTAATCAATATTAATCACAAATATTCTGTGTTTTGAGCTGGGCGTACATTTGAAATTTTAAGAACAACGCAATCACTTTCAGAAAGGGCCAAGTACATGTGCATCTACAAAAGTAGTTGCCATGCTATGCACCAGAGGTGGGTTCTGACCAGTTCTGGAGAACCGGTAGCGGAAATTTTGAGTAGTTCGGAGAACTGGTAGTAAAAATTCTGACTGGCCCCGCCCCCATCTATTCTCTGCCTCCCAAGTCCCAGCTGATTGGGAGGAAATGGTGATTTTGTAGTATCCTTTCCCTGGAGTGGGGTGGGAATGGAGATTTTACAGTATCCTTCCCCTGCCATGCCCACCATGCCACGCCCACCAAGCCATGCCACACCCACCAAGCCACACCCACAGAACCGGTAGTAAAAAAATTTGAAACCTACCACTGCTATGCATTAACTAGAATATACAGGTAGTCCTCGACTTACGACCACAATGGAGCCCAACATTTCTGCTGCTAAGCGAGACAGCTGTTAAGTGAGTTTTGATCCCATTTTACGACCTTTCGTGCCCCAGTGGTTAAATGAATCACTGCAGTTGTTAAGTGAGTAACGTGGTTGTTAAGTGAATCTGGCTTCCCCATTGACTTTGCTTGTCAGAAGGTCGCAAAAGGGAATAGACGACCCCGGGACGTGGCAGCCGTCATAAGAACATGCCACGTGTATAAATTTTGATTAGGTGGCAGTGGAGATGCTGCAATGGTTGTAAGTGTGAGAAACGGTCACAAGCCATGTTTTTCAGTGCTGTTGTAACTTTGAACGGTCACTGAAGCAATGTTGTAAGTTGAGGATTGATTGTATTGAACACTAGGCCATTTGATGAGGCTGGTCCCCTTCACTACTATTCCCAAGACGTTTCCATCTAGCCCAGTTTATCTTGGTTTATCTTGGGCAAATGGCTCAAGGGACCCCAAGAAGCCACCTCACTCAGTCTTGTCTCTCCCCACCAACAGATTGCTGAAGCAGAGACAAATAAAATGAAGAAATCACTCCGGACAGGTGAGCCGTCTTTTCTTATTCCTGACTCACTCACTATTCCTTACGCTTTTTAAAAAATTCCTAATTCACCCAGACTGCTGCTTGCTCAGAGGATGAGATAGTTTCTCACCCGTCTGTATTCCAGATCTTCCAGACAATAAGCCAGAATTCAGGAATTATTCATTTGTGGATGACTTGAACCTGCTGAGATCTGTTGTGGAAAAAGACAGAAAGGAAAAGGAAATGGAATCGGACAGGAGTCCCCTGTATCACCAACAGCTTGCTCTTGACGATGCAGATTCCACCAAGAGACGCAGGCTGGTGGAGGAGTATGACTCCACTAAAAGTGATGTGGATTATAAATACCAAGGTACTGCACTAGCCTTCACCGGCCACGATTATGCTTTGAATTCGTCTTACGTACGCAGATGAGCCGAACAGCTTCTCTGAAGGCACGACATCACGGTAGAGTCATCAATCTTAGCGGAAAAGCAACAAGAGTGCCAAGATGGCCGTGTGCCAAGTACCGCTGACGTGGGTAAAGGAACCGATACTTAGGAAAAAGGAGGAGAGAGTGAGATTCAAACCATTACGCAATAGCGCAGAATGCACTTAACCCTGGCTTGTAACACAAAACACAGTACTTTAGGGCACGAGTCCCCAATCCCGCGGCCCTTCAGAACTGGGCTGCAGAAGTGGCGAACACGCACACATGTGCCAGCAGCGGGCGAGGGCATACGTGCATCTCCATTTGTGCGAGTGGCGGGTGTGCGTGCCCACCACTTGTGGAAATTTGTTTAACAAGCCACGGTTAAGTGCATTCTATGCTGGAGATGCACATGCTTGCTCGCCGCTCGCGTGGAACCATTCCTTCTCCCCCACCTCGCTGGTCCACAAAGCTGGAAAAATTGGGGAATACTGCCTTAGGGCACACATAACCACAATTTATGGGACTGCCTTCTGCTACTGACAGCCTCCCACCGGCCAGTATGCTCCCACAGGGCGGGGCTCCTCGGGGTGCCGTCGGTCAGGCAATGTCAACTGGCGACACCCCGGGGGGAGAGCCTTTTCAGTGGGGGCTCCTGCCCTCTGGAACGAGCTGCCCCCAGAGGTACGGAGGATCCCGGACTTGCGCACCTTCCGCTGTGCCCTGAAGACTTTGTTATTCCAGCAAGCCGGCCTAGCCTAATTTTAACGGTTTTAAATTTTAAATTGGATTTTAATGGGATGTTTTTAATTGTGGGCTAAAGTATTTAATCTGGTTTTAAATTGTTTTTAACTTTTATATTTATGTATTTGATCTTGGCTGTTCACTGCCCTGAGTCCTTCGGGAGAAGGGCAGTATATAAATATAATAAATATAATAAATATAATAAATAAATAAATAAATAAATAAATAAATTTCATATTTCAGTGAATATAAACAGTTCAAGTCCAAAGCTAACCAATAGCGTAACGCTTGTCTGACAGGCAACTAAAGTCACAGATTCATAACTGAGTTTCTCAAATGCTAGTTTTTGGGTAGCTAAAGTGGCACCATTTATGAAGGAGACCGTAGATCGGGGGTGGACGACTATGGCAAATTTATGACCTGTGGATTTCCAACTCCCAGAATTCCTGAGTCAATGCCACTTCTGGGAGTTGAAGTCCACAGGTTATGAAGTTGCTCTGTTATAGATATTGGCGCATGCGGAGAAGTAAGCTTACAGAAGCGTTGTTGTTGTTAGTTCCAAAGTTGTGTCCAACCCATCGCGACCCCATGGACAACGTTCCTCTAGGCTTTCCTGTCCTCTACCATCCTCTGGAGTCCATTTAAACTTACCCCTACTGCTTTGGTGACTCCATCCAGCCACCTCATTCTCTGTCGTCCCATTCTTCTTTTGCCCTCAATCTTTCCCAGCATTAGGCTCTTCTCCAGTGAGTCCTTCCTTCTCATTAGGTGGCCAAAGTATTTGAGTTTCAAACTTGGCAGAAATACCAAAAGTTCAAAATTTTAGAATTCCGAACGGAGATGATGAACACCCAAAATAAACAAGGCCTTTTACCTAATTGGAGAAGACTCGTTTGAAGTAAGCAGGTGCCTTCAAGTTCTCAATTTCTTGAATTCTAATGATAAGGCTTCTGGATAGCATTAGATTGGCAAGATCTCTGGTGCTGCTGGTACATCTGATTCTACTGTAAAGCACAATTTGGTACAGGAAGAACATTTCTGTCTCTTAACGAATCTCAGTCTGTTCTCATGGATGCCATCCAAATGCAGTGTGTAATCCCAGTATTAGAGAAACCGTGGAATGCAAAAATAGAAACCTGTTAATTTATCAGCATTATGTAAACCAATTTCTTTCTGCATGCACGATGTGAATTTTCCATGATGTTCATAATTAGCACTAGTCTTGACCTTTTAAAACAGGAGGACAGGAAGAGGCGGTGACCCCGGTACACGCAGAACGTACCGTCGAAACTACTTATATTACTTAACTAGGAAGCACAGCGTTAACCAAGCTTTCCTTATGCCCACTCAAAATACGTAAAGTGGGTAACTGCATAGATACACAAACTGAGGGATAATCTACAAAGCCATGCAACACACTTAACATTGTATGTCCAGCGGGAGCAGAATAGCAGAAAATTTGATCTGATGCAAAAGTTCAATATATTGTAACTGGCCTAACATTTGTCTTTTCAGAATCACGGAGTTGGAAGGGACCTTGGAGGTCTTCTAGTCCAACCCCCTGCTCAGGCAGGAGGAAACCCTATACCAGAGATGGCTAACCTTTTTGCTATCGTGTGCCAGGAGTGGGGGGGGAGGGGGGTTGTGTGCGCCCCGCACATGTGCGTGCCCCCCACCACTCCCCCGCCGCTCCTGGCACACGATGGCACGGTGGGCCTAGTAGGCCCGTTTTTCTCTCTCCCCAGGCTCCAAAGCCTTTCTAGGAGCCGAAAACAGCCTTCCCCACCCCCCTGGAGGCCCTCTTCTGGACCAGAAGTTGGCAAATGGGCCGTTTCCAGCCTCCGGAAAGCCTCCGGGGGGGGGGAAGGCTGTTTTCGGCCTCCCCAAGCTGCTTGAAAGGCTCTGGAGCCTGGAGAGAGAGAGAAAAACGGGCCTTCCCCACAAGCCCCCAAGGCCCTCCAGAGGCAGGAAACAGCCTGTTTCTCTACTTCCAGTGGGCCCAGAAGGCCTGAAAATTAGTTGGCTGGCATGTGCACGCGCACCGGAGCTGAGCTCGTGTGCCCACCGATATGGCTATGCGGGCCACCCATAGGTTCACTATCACAGCCTTATACCATTTCAAAAAAATAATTGTTTCCAATAATGATTAGACAAATTTGAGTCTAATCATGATTGTAACTAGAGTCAGGCCCATTTGTACTGTTAGGGCACAGTGTAGTTTTTCAGGCCTTGAGTGTGGCCCCAGAGTCTTCCTGGCTTGGTTCATAAATTATAAAGTTTAATGGAACAGAACAAAAACCTGATTAAATATAACCATGTCTATTATTAAGTGCAATCATGGTTTAATTTTATTTCATTTCAATTTAACGTAAAAGGAAAGAAAAGATATATATTTTATCATGGCATCATTTGGGAGGAGGGTGGTCCCCAGAATGCCATTCAGGCCAAATGAAATGTGGACCATAACATTGGAGAAAATTATATCCCATAAATTAGGCAGAACGACACATACAAGATGTCCTTAAGAGAGAATTTTTTTTTCCCCAGGTCTCCTTCTCCAGGAGATACCAAGGCTTGAACCTGAGGCTTTCTATTCTACCACTGACCTACATCTGTCCCCAAAGCATCATTTTATCCTCCCTTTTATTCTTTCAGATGACCCCGATGGACTTCATCAGCTCGATGGGACCCCGTTAACAGCTGAGGATATTGTCCAGAAGATTGCCATGAGAATTTACGAGGAAAATGACAGAGGCGTCTTTGACAAAATTGTTTCCAAGCTTCTAAATCTGGGTCTGGTACGTGTTTTGGGCACCTTTTGGGCACCTGTATAATTATACAACCTGCTTGATTTTTCTTCCCTACCTCTTGTTTGGGATTGAGAGACGACATTGAAGAAAATTTTGGAGCGAATGAATTTATTTTTAAACAAATAATGGGGTATTTAACTTATGAGCCGTGGTGGAGCAGTGGTTAGAATGCAGCATTGCAGGCTAACTCTGGCAACTGCCAGCAGTTTGATTCTGACCGGCTCAAGGTTGACTCAGCCTTTCATCCTTCCGAGGTCGGTAGAATGAAGATCCAGATTGTTAGGAGCAATAGACTCTAAACTGCAAGTTGCCAATTACTTGAAAGGCTTTATGATTGACAGAGAAGCTCAAAAGGTAGGGGAAAAATAACAAGGATGTGAGAAGTACTTTCTATAAAGTTCTTTCTTGCGTAGCCAAAGCATTGAATTGCCCAAGAATGGAGAAAGAAGGCCAAGGTGTAAGGGAAGGGGAGTTTTAATAAATTACAATGAATCTGTGAATCTTAATTTGCTTTTTGTTTAATTCTGCATTGTTGTTGTTGTTGTTTTAATAAAAATTTCATTGAGCTGAAGATCACTTATACAGAGACAACCATGCAGTTAAAAAGGATTCTTCTTCCATCCCTTCCTTTCTCTTTTCAGATTTCTGGTCTAGCTTCTAGACTTCTGCAAAATAGTGCAGCAGAATAAAAATAAATCAGAGACTACAATAGCAATAGCACTTAGACTTATATACCGCTTCATAGTGCTTTGTTACAGCCCTCTCTAAGCTGAGTCAGCATCTTGGCCCCCAACAATCCGGGTCCTCATTATACCCACCTCGGAAGGATGGAAGGCTGAGTCAACCTTGAGCCATTCAGGATCGAACTGCTGGCAGTCGGCAGAGTTAGCCTGCAATCCTGCATTGTAACCATTCCACCACCACGGCCCTTCCTTCCTTCCTTCCTTCCTTCCTTCCTTCCTTCCTTCCTTCCTTCCCACTTAGCAATAACACTTAAGACTTATATACCACTTCATAGTGCTTTTATAGCCCTCTCTAAGCAGTTTACAGAGTCAGCATCTTGGCTCCCAACAATCTGGGTCCTCATTTTACCTGCCTTGGAAGGAGGGAATACTGAGTCTGAATCTTGAGCCTGGAGAGATTCGATCTGCCAAATTCCAAGCAGCCGGCAGTTAGCAGAAGGACCCTGCAGTACTGCACTCTAACCACTGCGCCACCTCGGCTCTTGGAATTCAATGGATTCAATGTGCATCAATGAATTCAATGGAATTCATCTGGATTCAAATGTGATTTCTTTTTGCCTATCTGTCTCAAAAGCATGTACTTGTGGCATGCAGAGCTGACTGAGAGAATCAAAAAGTCATCGTTTCTTCTTTTTCCCCCAGATCACCGAAAGCCAGGCCTACACCCTAGAGGATGAAGTGGCTGAAGCATTGCAGCAGCTGATTGCTAATGAAGCCAAAGATCGGGAAAAGGCCTCTGAGGGTCTTGAAGGTCTTGCAACGAAGAGTAACAGTCAAACCAAAGAGAAGCAGAAAATAAAACCGGTAATACTTCTTCATTACAACCCATTTTTTATGGGACAGTTCAATGGCCATGCCCACTTGTCAGTCATTCTTTTAGGAAATACACTGCAGCATCTAGGTTGAAGAACGTTTCCATCACTGAGAAATTTACCATTGAATATCCTAAAATAGTTTTGTCTGGGTAGGATCCAATATGGATTGAACAGCCCATATTATACTATAGTTCGATCCTAGGTAGAGGCAGATATATCTGCTGAATAAAACTCAGTATTGGCAACAGGAAGGGCATCCGGCCAGCTCCATTCATTTGCCCAAACTCCATCCCACAAGGGATTATGGAGTCGTTAAAAGACGATGGTGATATTATACTGTAGTTTCATGTATAGGATGATCCCAGCCAATTCTATTCCATAGGATGGCTGCAAAATGCTTTTGAATATTCATTTGCAGCGGATAAAAATAATGGAATCTCTATAGATCACTTCCAGTATTTGGTACTTAAAAATTAGATTTTGTTGTGGTCCGCCAGCAGCCTTTGTTGCTGGTAGCAGAGTCAGACAGTGAGGAGGCTGGGGAGGAACATGGGCCAGTCCTGGAGTCTGGGGAAGGCTCGGACGAGGGCTCTGCATCGAAGGCAGAAAAAGGGCCATCTGGAAAGTACGTGCTGCCTCCGGAGCCTCCAGAGTCAGACCTCAGCGAGGCAGAGGAACAGCAGGAGCCTGTTCCCAGTGCACACATGCGCAGAGTTGCCAGAAGGCAAGAACAGTTAAAACAAAAGGGACGACTTGGGAGTAAGGCTTGGAGATGATTGGCCCCTCCCATAAGACTTAAAAGAGAAGCAAAAGCACGTGGGCCTTTGCAGGAAGCAACATTGTTCATTCTGTTCAGTTTAAAGTCTGAAGCTCTGTTTGATTCTGGACTCCGTGTGGCTTTGCCAATTAGGTCTTTGGCAGCATGTCAAGGAAGATAAAGGTGGGTGATTATCAGCCTTATCCCGAAGGACTCTTTACAAGTATTGGGGACTCATCTGTGAATGAACAGAATTCACAGCTGTTAAAATAAAACAGGTTTTTGGACTACTCGTGTATTTTAGTGACTCAGGAAGGTGAGAACAGAGCTAGATACATCTAGCTATCATGTCTATTGAGAGCCAGTTTGGTGTGGCTAAGGCACCAGGCTAGAAATCGGGAGATTGTGAGTTCTAGTCCCACGTTAGGCACAAAGCCAATTGGGCGACCTTAGGCCAGTCACTTTCTTTCAGCCCTATTTTGTATTAATTTATTTAATGCCTTTGGCAAATAGAAGTGGACTAATTCCCTGGTCAGGCGTTTCCTGCTGTGCATTTAGTTGGTATCAAATATTTTGGTTATGAAATCCAAAGATATGTCGTTCTATTTTTTTTTTTATGAAGGTGTTAAAAAATACTGATCGAGATGACACCTTGGATAATACCTGGGCACCCACCAACACCTTAGAAAGAAGAAATGATCTGCCCCCAGAGGATCGTTTTCAGGATCTCCAATACTTCCCTAATTTCTATGAACTATTAAAAAGCCTTAATTCCGGTGAGTTTCCTATGGATCGATCATTTCAAATATCAAGAGTTATCCCATGTTTTATTGATTTTTATTTTGGAGTTATAAGCTGCCCATCTCACCATAGCAGCTCTGGGCAGCTTACACATTTAAAAACAATACAATGGAATAATAAACAAACATTGGTGAAGTTATATTGTGAAGTTTAAACAAACTGTAATGACTCTAATACTGAGGAATGCATTTGCATCCTTTCAGGCTAATTTGTGTTTCAGTTGTTCAAATTCTTACAAATTGACACAATTCAATTCAAATCTTTATTGTCAGTGCACAACATATGTACAAATGAGATTGGTGGGGCTCCCTCAGTGAAACTCCCCCCCCCCAACACAATACAACTCACAGTGAAGATAGAAAATCCCTAACCCAATAAATCATATTAACAAAACACCCAATCCTATTGCACCAGTGTGAATATGTTACACATTGCCTCAGCCCTGCAAGTCCATCGTACTCAGTGGTAAGTTGCTCCCGGTTCACACCGGTTCACAACAACCGGTAGTAAAAAAAATTTAGTAGTTCGGAGAACCGGTAATAACATTGGTGGTCCCCGGCACAGTCGCTGCTCACTTATCCTGCCCACCTCATCAGAGGCTTTTTTTTTTTTTTTTTACTTTTAAAAGCATTTTTTTTACAACCTCTTCAGCTGAAAAAATGCTTTTAAAAGTTTTTAAAAAATCCTCTGATGATCACACGGCTCAGTTGGGATCTTCAGAGGCTTCTGAAAACATTTTTTCTGCAACCTCTTCAGCCAAAGAGGTTGTAGGAAAAAAAAATCCCTTTAAAAGCTTCTGGCGATCCCAGCAGATTTGCCTGATCGTCAGAAGCTTCTAAAAGCATTTTTTTCTGCAACCTCTTAAGGTTGTAGAAATAATGCTTTTAAAAGTAAAAAAAAAAAAAAAAAAAAGTTGGCCGTGCCCATTCATTCACATTACACCCCCCAAGCCATGCCCACAAAATAAGTCACGCCCACAGAACCGGTAGTAAAAAAATTTAGAACCCACCCCTGATCGTACTATGTAGTTATGATGTTATTTCTCATTCAGGAGTCCTCTGACAGCCCACGGATAAAAACTGTTCTTCAGCCTATTTGTGCAGCTGGCTATACTTCGATATCTCCTTCCCAATGGTAGGAGGGTAAAGAAGTGATGACCAAGGGTGACCAAGTTACTTGCAGAGCTGTGTTCAGGCCAGTGGTGGGTTTCTACTGGTACACCCTGGTTCAGGCAAACCGGTAGTCGGGGTGGCGAGAGGCTCCGCCCACCCGCCCGGATGTCATCACGGATGCTCCGCGCATGCGCAAGCTACCAATTCCGAACCGGTAGCAAAGCTAAGTGGAATCCTCTACTGGTTCAGGCATCCCGTTTGCTTAACTGTGATTTATGGCCAGCTGCCATAATTTAGGATCACAAAGCACAGGCCTAGATTTACAAAACTAATCATGGCTAATCATGTTCACACAGCTCATTAAACCAAGCCGGAGCAAAAACATGATGATGGCTTAATGTGAAATATGAATCCATTATCTGATTTTTTTCACTTATTGCTCAGATCGTTAAACGGCGACAGTCTGGGAGAGAAGCAATAAATAAAAGCCCTATAAACCCCCATTAATTTGGAGTGCTTGTTGGAGGAGAAAGGCAGGGTCCAAACGAATAGAAATTAAACAAAAGCTGAGCTATCGCATTCTCATTTCTGTATAGATCAGTGACCATAATCCTTAGCTGTCACCATTTGCATTGGTCCAGAATAGCAAAAATGCACGATCTACTTAGGCAGATTAAGTCATTCAGCATTTTTCAGCAGTACCCATTAATTCAGATTCAGTCTACCATACAAATAGTCCCCTCTCCAGTGGTGGGGATTTAATTTTTTTATTACCGGTTCTGTGGGCGTGGCCTGGTGGGCATGGCCAGAGGGTGTGACAGGCAGCACTCAGTCTCCTGAACCCCTCTGGGAGCAAAAACTGGCCACGGGGAACGGCGCACCCTCCCACACACCCTATTTTGGGCCTAGGAGGCTTCCCTGAATTTATCTGGGAGTCAAATTGGGGCACATGGGGACTCCTGGAAGAGGCGGGGCAGGAAGGGGCGGGGCCAGCCAGCAATTTTACTACCAGTTCTCCCAAACTGACCCGAACTGGCTGAATCCCACCACTGACCATCTCCTGAAAATCAAACTGGCTGAGAGAGAGAAAAAAAACATTCTGATCAATAGAGAAGAGTGGGGTTTTTTTAAGTTAAACGATCACAGTACCCTCACTTCCAAGAGACCATGAATCTGTTTACTCTTCACGCAGAGAAAGAAGTGAAAGAAAAGGAAACTCTGATCACAATCATGAAAACGCTAATAGATTTTGTCAAGATGATGGTTAAATACGGCACCATCACCCCAGAGGAAGGTGTTTCGTATCTAGGTAAGAGCATATTAATCATTTTTATAACCCTTTTTCCTCTCATGAATTGCACCAGCTGAGATTTTTTTAATCTCGGGTCTTGTTTCCATCAGAGTATACTGGCTGTACCTGAAAGATGTATCAAAACGCAACCATTTGATCTCTGAAGTCTTCAAATTAAAGGAATAGGTTTCATAAGACTATTATTATTATCTCTTTTATTCCTTAAACATGAAACTTAGTCAACTGATCATTTGAAAATGTGTCACAAATACGATTGGCTGGTGCTAATGGTTGATACCAGTGGTGGGTTGCTACAGGTTCGCCCCAGATCGGGCGAACTGGTAGCGGCAGTGGTGGGAGGCTCCACCCACCTGCCCGGATGTCTCTGCGCATACGCAGAATTTTCTGCATATGTGCAGAAGCGTTGCACATGCGTGCAAGCGAACTGGTAGCAACAGGATTTGAATCCCACTACTGGTTGATAAGGGTTGCTGCCAGCGTCCTAGGTATCAACCAAGCACCTTCTTAAAATATATGATGTTCTGAGTATTGCAGTTTTTTGCAATTCCGCTGGTGTTATTGCAGGAAGCTGCAATTTCTTGATGTGTTTTGTAAAATTCTTGGACATCGTACCAAGTGCCCCGATGACAATGGGTATCACTGATACATGTTTCATCCATAGCCGTGTAATTTCGATGGCCAGGTCGTGATATTTCATGATTTTTTCCAGTTCTTTTTCTTTGACTCTGGCATCTCCTGGTACCATGATGTCAATAAATTGTACATTCCGGTTTTTGATAACTGTGATATCTGGCGTGTTATGTTCCAAATGACGGTCCATCTGTATTCGAAAGTCCCACAAGATCTTCACCTTCTCATTTTCTATAACTTTTTCCACTTTATGTTCCCATTATTTACTTTATTCATTAAACATGAAACTCGAGTCAACTGAACATTCAAAAATGCATCACAAGTACCATTGACTGGTGCTAATGGTTGATACGGGTTGCTATTATTATTATTATGGTCTCTTTTATTCATTAAACATGAAACTCAGTCAAGTGATCATTTAAAAATGTGTCACAAATACCATTTGCTGGTGTTAATGGTTGATACGGGTTGCTGCCAGCATCCTAGGTATCAACCAAGTATCTTCTTAAAATAGATTATTTACTTTATTCATTAAACATGAAACTCAGTCAACTGAACATTCAAAAAGGCATCACAAATACCATTGACTGACAGCTGTCAGAGCGGAAGAAGCTTCTTGGATGAGAAGCGAAATGACTTCAAAAGAAAAAAACAAAAGAAGTCCAGTTGCCTCCTGAAAAAAGCACCTTCGGGACAACCATGACCTGGATGACTGAGAATCTCTCCAGATGTCAATCACCGAGATTCCTCCTCTAAATGAAAAAACCTTCTACATTTTTTTTTTGACATTTAACATCCCTGAGAAATGAGACACAGCCAGCAAAAGGGAACTCAACCCCATGCTGGGCCACCAGAGTGTGAAGAAGCCCCAGGAAATGACAATTACTGTTTGCGGTCCACTTCCACCCTACTAGTTGGAAATTGCTCCACAGGCAACATTAACTTTTGTCATAAAAGCTGCCAACTGGAGCAGAAAGCGCTCTTCTCATAGTGTTTCTCTGTTGCACTATATTTAGCATCTCCGCTGAGAAACAAGCTCTGTGTTTTTTTGACCTTCAAAACACTGGTCTTCTGGAGCCTTAAGAAACGATGAAATGATGAGCTTATTATAGCCATTAAATGGGGAAAAGGCGATGCTGGTTGAGAGCATTGTCCACCTGTCTTGGAGGCCAAACTAACTATCGGCGTGCAAGTTACCAATCAGCTTCAGGATTCTGTAGTGTTTGGGGAGGTGGGGGAACCAACCATTCAATCACAACCAGCCCAAACCTCTCCCATCCGCAACCAAACCAGGGGTGAAATCCAGCAGGTTCTGACAGGTTCTGGAGAACCGGTAGCAGAAACTTTGAGCAGTTCGGAGAACCGGCAAATACCACCTCTGGCTGGCCCCAGAGTGGGGCGGGAATGGGGATTTTGCAGTATCCTTCCCCCAGGAGTGGGGCGGGAATGGGGATTTTGCAGTATTCTTCCCCCGGGAGTGGGAAGGGAATGGGGATTTTGCAGTATCTTTCCCCCAAGAGTGGGGTGGGAATGGGGATGTTGCAGTATCCTTCCCCCAGGAGTGGGGAGGGAATGGGGATTTTGCAGTATTCTTCCCCCGGGAGTGGGAAGGGAATGGGGATTTTGCAGTATCTTTCCCCCAAGAGTGGGGTGGGAATGGGGATGTTGCAGTATCCTTCCCCCAGGAGTGGGGAGGGAATGGGGATTTTGCAGTATCCTTCCCCTGGAGTGGGGTGGGAATGGAGATTATACAGTATCCTTGTAATGGAGATTATACACCATGCCCACCAAACCACGCCCACAGAACCGATAGTAAAAAAAAATTGGATTTCACCACTGAACCAAACTCATGGATGTCTTCCTTTGCAACCGCATCCAGTAAGCAGTTTTGAAATCAGGGCCAGATTTAGAAGCAGCTGCCTTAAAATATCCCTGTTTGCTTTGAATGCTGGAGTTTCCAGCTTAAATTATGGATGCAAAACAATAAATCTTTTACTAGCCAAGTCGTGGGGTTTTTTTTTGTTGTTGTTGTTTCTGTTTTAGTTTCTTGCATGATGGTTTGCAAAGGCAGGAAGTTTAAAAGTGGTGTCTATGCAAAGCTGGAGAGGGATTTGCAAACCTCCTGACATGATGTCACCCTCTTTTTTTTTTTTTTTTCATCTTGTGCTAGATTGGTGAAGTGGGAAAGGGAGAGAGGGCAGTGAAGGACTTTGCATTCAAGCCCCCCCCCCCTCCCTGGGCACAGGAGGTCATAGATAAAATGGCATTTGTCAGAATCAGCTGATTCTCAATTTCACTTTGTTTTTGTTTCGTTTTTCATTTGGAATCATGGTTTATTTTTTATACTGTGCTTTTTCCACTGAAAGCATTCATATGCATAGGCTACAATTCTTTCCTCATTCTTTTTGTCTTTGGAAGAGCTCTCTCGCTTGATGCATTTGGTGGGGCAAAGTGAGGGATATACATCCTCCTCAATCTATCAGGTAGTCATGCAAGGAACGGAGAAAGAAAGAAAAAATAACCTGATTACTAAAAGAATTATTGTGTTTTTGTCCATGATTTAAGCTGGAAGCCCTAGACTCAAAGCAAGCAAGGATATTTTAAGGCAGCTGCCCTCCATCCAGATGTAATCTTTTTTTTTTTTTTAATGCTCGCTGGATGTAGATCCAAATAAAGGCATTCATGTATCTTGCTGCAGATGAAGAAAATATATCATAAAAAACCCACTGTTCCGCAAGTGTATTCATTTTTGATTTTCTCAGCAGCCGAATGCAAAGAAAGACGTGGAGAAACAAAAGAATTCCGTACACTTTGTACTACTCTCTCAGAAATATGTTGCGAGGGCAAATCTCCTCTTGAGATTTCAGCCCGTGACATATGCTTCAATTATTTTAGCTGCAGGAGGGAAAAAGAAAGGGCCTGAATTGTTTCAAAGATTTCTGCAACCATGTTTGTGAATTGCGTGCGTGCGTGCAGGGTGTTTGTGGGGCAGATACCAGCAGGCAGAGAAAGGTGGAAACGTCTGGTAAAAAAAGGATAGGAATATTTCCATTCATATTCCCGATGATTCTTTCTGATCCTCACATTACAGGGTAGGAAAATTGTTGCTGGAAATTATGAAATTCCCTCATCTGGGTCCAAAACTTCTTTCTTGCAGAGTTGCTTCCTTCCAACTTTGCACAGTGGGTATATTATTTCTGGCTATAATAATTGCTGTTTATTAGTAAGCAATTAAAACAGTAAGAATGCTTGGAGTTAACTATCTTCCACTGTGAGTCCATGGGCGGAATGCCATTTGCCATCACACTGTCAGCCTTAATCTCCACATTCACACCTTCCTCCATGACTCGTGACTCAGCCACCACATTCTTGGGCCTTCCTGCCAGTGAGTTTGGACACGTTTTGATGAGGAGGGACACGAACAGATGCTACTCGGCATCTCATCTTCCCCCATGTTTTGCTCTTCTTTACCAAGGTGAGCAAATCTCGCCTCCTACGTACCCTTGAGGGTAATGTGGAGAGCCATATGCCAGTTGCCGGCGGGCAAGGTTGAAATAAAAGCAAGGAGGAGGCAACGCCGAAAGAAGGGAGTCAGTCCCCCATTCTATTTTTGCCATCCCTGTCCCTCCATTCCCTTCTGACACCCAATCTCTCTCGTTTGGTCATGGAGTTGGTTGCCAGTATTACAGAGTTCTGAATTAAAGATAAAGGTTTCCCTGCCCGTTGAGTCCAACTCTAGGGCACATTGCTCATCTCCGTTTCTTGGCCGAGGGAGCCAGGGTTGTCCAAAGACAATTTTCATGGCCAGTATGGCTGTACGCTAAAAGCACATGGAATGCTGTTACCCTCCCACTGAAGTGCTACCTATTTGTCTACTTTCATTTGCCTGCTTTCAAACTGGTAGATGGCCAGGAATTGGGGCAAGGAACGGGAGCTCACCCCATTGTGTGAGGATTAATTCTGAATGAATCATTTGCAAAGAAAGAAAGCTCTGAGGCTTGGATTTCCTCAAAGTTATTTTTTATTAGAGATGTCATATTGGCACATCTGGGAAAACCCGAATCTGAAAGCTTCCAGGTTTTCCCCACCCAAGTGAAAGTTCAAGTCCCTGGCCAGCACTTTCATGTCCATCACATGGTCCAATCATCCACCGTCCGAACTGAAGACACCTCCCAGTCATCCGACTCCAGGTGCCAGGGCACTGCGTCCTTGACTTTCTGAGAAAGGAATGTTATTTTGATTACATATCATCTACACTCTATGCAATCCCCCCTCCCATTTTCCCATAGAAGAAGACAAATGTAAAAGATGACTTCCAGGTCTGACATCCTATTTGTCAAGTTAAGGAATAGCCTTATCTCAAAGTGATCCAGAGAAGAATAGAACTAGATTACACCTTATGGCATCATTGTTTCTGATCTACTACTCTAGGAGTAGGCAGCGACATAGACTTCAGCGAGAGATGGGTTATGAATGGCAGGATTTACATTTTATTTTTATAAGAAATAAATGTAGTTGTACTAAAACATTCTGGGATCAGCTGTTGGTTTGAGTGAACGGAATCAAAATGTGCTTGTTTGTTGTTCCCAGTGGTGTTTTAGAAAATGATGATCTATTATTTTAATAATTCATTGATGCATGCTTTGATGTCTGGACTCTAGCATACTTTAATTCGCCCCTTCTTCTGGAACAACTTGTTCTCATGCATAAGAATTGCCTCCCCTCTAATTAGTTTCTGTAAAGAAATAAAAAAAAATTGGCTCTGGGAAAGAGGTTTTGTGGGAAGGGTATTAGATGTTGTTATCTATCCTTTCAGTGTCGTATAATGTTTATCGCTTGTGATGGTTCAGTTGTTTATAATCCCCTTGGGGAGTTGTGTATGTTGCTGTGTGCTGTAAGAAGCCACGTGGCCATACAAACACTAATAATAAATAATTCTGTAAATATTCCTGAGTTGCCAAATTAGGTAGATGGGGGATGAGTCAAGAGAATTGACTTCTTACCATCATCATAATTACAATAATTCATCCTTGGATAGGTAGCTCTTTAGGGTAGGGTGGGGTGGGGATATTAGGTGTTTTTTTTCCCCTGTGCGGATGACTGAATTCCACAGAAACTCCAGTTTTGTATCTAAATTACAGCAGAGGTGGGTTTCAGCAGGTTCTGACCAGTTCTGGAGAACCGGGAGCGGAAATTTTGAGTAGTTCGGAGAACCGGTAGTAAGAGAACCCATCTATTCTCTGCCTCCCAAGTCCCAGCTGATCGGGAGGAAATGGGGATTTTGCAGTAACCTTCCCCTGGAGTGGGGAGGGAATGGAGATTTTACAGTATCCTTCCCTTGCCACGCCCACCAAGCCATGCCACGCCCACCAAGCCACACCCACAGAACCAGTAGTAAAAAAAATTTGAAACCCACCACTGAATTACAGTGACAAGTGAGCAAGATTTAAACTTCCTTCTTTGGGTCCATATACTTGGAAGGAATGCACTATTTCTGAACAGAGATAAACAAGACTCTGTTGCTGTTTCTCCTTTTTAATAGCTGCCATTCAGGGAAGAGAAAGATGTTGTTATTGTTATTTTTTGGTTAAAGCTATCATCCCTCAGAAGGATGAGCACGTTCCACTTTTTTTCTTTTATTTGATTTATATGCCGCCCCTTCTCCGGAGACTCAGAGCGGCTTACAATGCGTTAAGCAATAGCCTTCATACTTTTGTATATTTTATACAAAGTCAGCTTATTGCCCCCACAATCTGGGTCCTCATTTTACCTACCTTAGAAAGGATGGAAGGCTGAGTCAACCTTGAGCCTGGTGAGATTTGAACTTGCAGTAATTGCAGGCAGCTGATGTTAATCACAGTGCTTTAGTCTGCTGTGCTACCAGGGCTCACTTGAAATCAGACATATTCCAGATAGTGGGATTTACTTCCAAGTGAACCAGAGAAAGCCAGACGATATCAGTCATCCAATATTCGAGGGGCTGGCACAAAAAAAGAGGGAGTCAAGCTATTCTCCAAAGCACCTGAGGGCAGGACAAGAAGCAACGGATGGAAACTAATCAAGGAGAGAACCAACCTAGGACTAAGGAGGAATTTCCTGACAGTGAGAACAATGAATCAGTGGAACAACTTGCCTCCAGAAGTTGTGAATGCTCCAACACTGGAAGTTGTTAAGAAGAGATTGGATAACCATTTGTCTGGAATGGTATAGGGCAGGGGTCTGGATCTGGCCCATGGGGCTCCCCTGGAAACAGCAAAAGACTGGCCCGCGGTGCCTCTGCCAGTGAAAACGGAGCTTGGGAGGGCCGCGGGCGGCATTCCCAAGCTCCGTTTTTGCTGGCAGAGGGTTGCAGGAGGCCATTTCAGCTGAAAACGGAGCTCGGGAGCCTGTTTTCCCTGTCAGAGCGCTCGGGCCGCCACAGGCGCCCCCGACATGAGTGACGTCGAGCTGGCCACACCCAACCTGATCACGCCCCCCCATCCCCCCCCCAAGGTCAAACACAACCCTGATGCGGCCCTCAATGAAATCAAGTTTGGTATAAGGTCTCCTACCCAAGCAGGGAGTTGGACTAGAAGACCTCCAAGGTCCCTTCCAACTCTGTTAAGCTGGCTTCACTATCAACTATATAGATGTTTATTTATTTATTTATAATAAATAAATAAATAAATAAATTTATAAATTATTAGATTTATATACCGCCCTACTCCCGAAGGACTCAGGGCGGTGAACAGCCCAAAGAATAAAAACACATAGGTTATAAAATTTAAAAAACAGTATAAAACCACATTAAATAATTTGGCCCGTGACAGATTAAAAACATAATAAATAATAAATAAATTATTATTATTTAAATAATAAATAAATAAACAAACAAACAATAAGATGACTTGGGGAAGATATTACCAATGGTGGCAGCATTTTAATTAACGGTATTAAAAAAAAGTAGGCTTGGTGGGTGAAAGGTCCATGAGTTTAGTTTCTTATTCAGTTTTTGTTTTTTTTAAAGTTACCAAAGCAACCAGCCTAGCAGTGACATCTGATCTTATAAAAGCCCCACTAGGACAACCGGTTGCTTAGCTACTGCCCTGGGGAGTGACATTTAATGACTTAAAGTAATTAGAGTAATTGAAAGCCAATTCTGGGCATGCAACATATCCAAACTGCAGCTACGGGATACCTACCAGAGGTGGGTTTCAGCAGGTTCTGACCAGTTCTGGAGAAGCGGTAGTGGAAATTTTGAGTAGTTCGGAGAACCCGTAGTAAAAATTCTGACTGGCCCCACCCCTATCTATTCTCTGCCTCCCGAGTCCCAGCTGATGCTTGGTGCTTGTACATTTTAAACACATCCTAGTTTTGATGGATGAAGAACTTAACAATGCAGTGCAGGTCGTCCTCGACTTACGACACAACTGAGCCCAAAATATCTGTTGTTAAGTGAGACATTTGTTAAGTGAGTTTTGTCCCATTTTATGACCTTTCTTGCCTCAGCTGTTAAGTGAATCGCTGCAGTCGATAAGTCAGTAACAAGGTTATTAAGTGAATCTGGCTTCCCCACATTCCCATGTGATCATAGGGATGCTACAAAGGTCATAAGTGTGAAAAATGGCCGTAAAGTCATTTTTTCCCAGTGTTGTCGTAACTTTGAACGGTCACTAAATGAACTGTTGTAAGTTCAGGAGTACCTGTACCATGGCAATCAAATGAAGAGGTCTACACCGGCATGCCTGGGACAATGGGACAATGAATATAGATTTCCTTCCTAAACTAATTATCCTTGATGGCCATAGCAGAGCTATTTGCAGTCTATATATAGATTTTTTATTTCTATCTGCACAGTATATTTAACAGGGTTAGGCGTTATTGAGTCAGTTAATTAACTCCTAGAATTAATCCAGAGTAGAGAAGGTTTAACTCTTGTCTGTCCCCATCAATGTTAGGGGGCCAGTTATTGGAGAGTTAATTGTCCCTTCCTGGTTCCTGAAACGACTTAGATGAGGGAAGAGACTCGAAGGCCAGGTGGCCGGCGAGAGTCAGGTAGTGCATTCCAGGCATTGACCACTCTGTTGCTGAAGTCGTATTTTCTGCAATCTAGTTTGGAGCGGTTCAACTTTAAGTTTGTATCTATTGTGTGTTCTTGTATTGTTGTGGTTGAAGCTGAAGTAGTCATTGACAGGTAGGATGTCGTTGCAGATAATTTTATGAGCTACGCTTAGGTCAGACCGAAGGCGGCGTAGTTCTAAGTTTTCTAAGTCCAGAATTTCAAGTCTGGTGGCATAAGGGATTTTGTTGCGAGCAGAGGAGTGGAGGACTCTTCTCGTGAAATATTTCTGGACATGTTCAATTGTAATAATGTCCGATATGCAGTGCGGGTTCCAGACAGATGAGCTGTATTCGAGAATTGGTCTAGCAAATCTTTTGTATGCTCTGGTTAGTAGTGTGATATTACCGGAGAAGAAGCTATGCAAGATTAGGTTTACTGCTCTTAATGCCTTTTTGGCGATGTTGTTACAGTGGGCTTTGGCACTTAGATCATTAGATATGAGTACTTCAAGGTCCTTTGTTGTTTACAAAATTATAGAAGGCGCGGTTAGATTTTGTGCACAGGAGGTCCTCTTCTTGTTTGGTGTGGTAATTGGTGCTTTCAGTCTTTATTTGGTGGCATATAGTTTTGTAGCGGCTTTTAAAGTTAGCTACATAGCCAGTTTTGTTTTTTCGCCAGAGGGATTTTTTTTTTTTTTTTTTTTTTTGGATTGGAGCTTTCTTATTGATATTTCTTATTTTCAGAAATGGTTTAAGGTCTCCTTCTTGGGTGGGGGGTTGGACTAGATGACCTATAAGGTCCCTTCCAACTCTGTAATCTGTAATAATCTAACAGTGCTTGATTCTACACAGGAGCTCAGGAATGAGTATTTTTATGTTTTTTCTGCCTTCCAGAAAATCTAGATGCCATGATCGCCCTGCAGACAAGAAAGAAACTTGAAAAATCCAGTTCCCAGAACAAGCTATCAGGTATAATTTTGTGATTAACGTGTCATTGCATCATTTTTCCAGTTAGTTTTTCCTGTGGACTTACCCTGAATTATAATTTGGCAGTTGTTTGAATTGATTTAAATAGCAATCAAAACAGCAAATCTATTTAGAAATCTGTTCTTAAGACTCTAGTTTTGCCGCAACCCTTACAGCATCCAACATTCTTTATATGCCCAAGTGTCTGTGGGAATGTGCTATGGGTTCAGACGATGTAAAAATTGTTCCTCTTGCGTTCCCTGCAGACAAGAGCACCGAGGAAGCCGACAGCACAAAAACAGGCACAGCAGAAATGGAAAAAGAATACGAAGCCTTGAAAGATTCCACAAAAGCCGAGGAAGAAAATGCAGGAAACAACGAAGAACCCAAAGGTAAGTAATTGAATGTGTATGTAAGATAGCAATAGCATTTAGACTTATATGCCGCTTTATAATGCTTTACAGCCCTTTCTAAGTGGTTTACAGAGTTAGCATGTTGCCTCCCAACAATCCGGGTCCCAGAGGAAATAAAAGATGAGCGAAAGGGGAGTGGAGTTTGCAGGAGACAATTAGTTCGCTTAATTGGTTCTCCGAGACTCCTTGCCAAGTTTTGAAGGTATCGGCCTGGCAGCTCCCCAAGCCAGATGAGGTCTGTGACTGTAAATTCACCCTTGAAAGACTTTGCTGGATGTGAATGAGAAGAATTCACAGTAACTTAATAAAAAGGGGTTTTTGTCGGGACAAGGAGCCTGCTTCGTGGTTTGGGGAAGTCTAGGTCAGAACACTGACCTTGGAAGGATAGAAGGCTGAATCAGCCTTGAGCAGATCAGGATCGAACTGTTGGCAGTTGGCAGAATTCGCCTGCAATACTGCACTGTATTCACTGCACCACCGGGGCTCCTTATGGTGGCATTGCTTCCAAACTCTTTATCTAACATACTGTATTTTTCGGAGTATAAGACGCACCTACCATTTTTGGTGAGGAAAAGAAGAAAAAGAAATCTCCCTCTGCCTCTGAGCAATTTTGCCTCCTTGCAGCAAACAGCAAACAGCCTGCTTTACTTTCATTTTCGTTTTCAGCATAGCTTGATTAGCACAAGGGGAAAAAAAAATCTGCTCCAGCAATTTACCTCTTTGCAGCAAGCAGCAGAGCCCTGCACAAAACAGCTGAGAGCAAATCAGATGAGAGTCGGGAGGTCGATCCAACCAACTTGTGCTAATTAGGCTGTGCTGAAGCTGAAAGGAGATGTTTTTTCTTGCTATTTGCTTGCTAGGAGGTAAACTGCTGCGAGGCAGAGGCCAAAGGGTGGGGGCCAGTGGGTGGGCGGGGCTACATTCTGTGTATAAGATGCACCTAGATTTTCACCCCCCTTTTAGGGGGAAAAAAGGTGCGTTTTATACTCCGAAAAATACAGTAGTTCATAGTGTGGTTGGGTACAGTCAACCTTACCATAAAGAGAGGTTTTTGCAACAAGTCACAGAGGTTCTGGGGTAGATTGGACACCATCGTATGTTAGTTCTGTTCTTGATGCTTTGATAATGACCCAACTAACTGAAGTGGAAGTAATCCTCGATTTACAACCATTCATTTAGTGACCGCTCAAAGATACGACCGTGCCAAACTCCTGGTACCTATAGCAGGCTTTTATGATCTAGCACATTTAGAAATGAGCAGGACCTTTCTCTGCTCTCTGGAGCCCAAATGTTAGTTTTGCATGTCTAAACGCAATGAAATCAATACATCACTTTTGGCTGAGATAATTCATCTAATTGTACGTATCCTTTTTCGAAACATAAAATCGTTACCGAATGCACTAGTCTGCGCGGGGAGCGTATCGATCGGCCCGTAACGCGAGATGTTGCTTTAAAATATAAATAAGAGCGATCAAAATGCTGAGGGTCATTTCCAGGATGAACATTCCTCCCCCCACCCCCCCACCCCCAAGTGGGTCTGGATGAAACATAGAGGATGTATATCACATTCCCTTCCACCCGGACTACTTCTGCTGCCTTACACACAATATATTACAGCAATCCTCAGAATTCCTAGCCCGCAGGAGAAAAAGATTGGACTAATTATTCCTGGTTTAAGGACAGGGGTGGGCTTCAAAAATTTTAGCAAGGGGTTTTCTGCCTGCTTGCTGTGTGGGCGTGGCCATGGTAGGTGTGGCCTAGTCAGCCTCTTGCACCACGGCGGGAGGGGGGAACTTTTGCCCTCCCCGGGCTCCGGAGGCTTTTTGCGTGCCTCTGGGAGGGTGAAAACGGCCTCCCCAGGCTCTGGAGGCCCTCTGGAGGCAGGAAACGGGCCCATTTACGGCCTTCCCGAACTTCCGGTAGGCCAGTTTTTCGCCCTCCTCAAGCCTCCGCATGCGCCTTGCACTTACCTGCATCCAAATTGGGCCGCGTGGGGACTCCTGGGAGGGGAGGGGTGAGATGGGCAGGGCCAACCAGGAGTGGGATTTGGGGGTTCTCCGAACTGCACAGAATCTTAGCTAGAGGTTCTACCGAACCCCTGCGAACCCCCAGCAGCGAACCCCTGTTTGTTTGTTTGTTTATTTTATTTATTTATTTATTTATTTATTTATTTATTTATTTATTTGATTTTTATACTGCCATTCTCCCGAAGGACTCAGGGCGGTGAACAGTCAAAATAACATACATATAAAAATGTGAAATAGAAGCAATTTAAAAAATTAAGCAAGTACGGAGATCTGGGATAAAAAGACCCTCAACCCCCTCTTTGCAACATGCCACCTCTCGGGATTCCAAAATCCGTCATCAAGGTAGGCCCTCGATAGTGTGGAGGGCCAGGTCTGGGAGAGGGTTAAGGAATGTCCTCCTACTCTCAAACCATGCTGTTCATTTTCAGATGGCTTATGAGTAAATAAGACCCTTTATCCCAAAGGTGCTTTTTTCAAAAACCAACTGGAATTTCTTTGTTTTTTTCTTGAAGACATTTTCATCCAAGAAGCTTCTTTGGTGGTTCTGACTCTTGAAATTCTCAGGCTCAGCTGTGGCTGGTAAATGAGGAGTACGTGTAAATTAAATGTTAAATAACAATATTTTTATTCAGACCTTGCATACCCTTTGGAAAGTAGATGACAATATTCCATCCAAAGTATAATTGTAGCCTTTGACTCTAAAAGCTTCTTGGATGAGAAGTTTTGGGATAGCCATGACCTGGATGACTGAGAATCTCCAGAGATATAAGAGCCTTTCGTTGTTTTATTCTCTCTACAATAGACCAGATTTATCCCCTGAAGAATATTTTAACTCCTGGTATTTAATTCATCTTTTTTTCTTGTTACCTCTGAAGGAAAAGCCGAGGCCTATTTGGAAGCCATCCGAAAGAATATAGAGTGGCTGAAGAAACATAACACACAGGGAAAAAAAGATGGTAAGATTGGAAAAGTGGACTGTGGTATGGACAGGACTAATCCTGAGAATATATTTTTGAATTCTGCTAAATAAAAAGCCTGATCATGTAGTCTTTGAGAAGATGGAATATATGGAAAGTCATACAGATGGATATATAGACAGGTATGGAAGATATAGACGGGCGTAGATGGGAAGTGATATTGGTTCTCTTACATTTTCTACAGAATTTATTTCATTTTTCATTTTCATTTTATTAAATTTGTATACCGCCCTACTCCCAAAGGACTCAGGGCGGTGAACAGGCACGAAATAAAACACATAAATACAAAAGACATGATTAAAACCCAATTAAATAATTTTTGCCTGAGACAATTTAAAACTCCCAATAATTTAAAACGAATTAAAATTTGAGTTTAAAAATTTAAAAGAAGGGGAAAAAAATTAGGCCAGGCCGGCCTGCTGGAATAGGAGTGTCTTCAAAGCACGGCGGAAAGTGCGCAGATCCGGGATCCTCCGTATCTCCAGGGGGAGCTCGTTCCAGATAGTAGGTGCCCCCACAGAGAAGGCCCTCCCGCTAGGGGCCGCCAGTCGACATTGTTTGACTGACGGCACCTGGAGGAGCCCCTCTCTATGAGAGCGTACCGGCTGGTGGGAGGCTGTTTGTGGTAGTAGGCAATACCAATTGCTGAATTTATCAGCAATTGGTATTGGGCTTTGGTTATTATTAATGAGCACAGGACCATTAAATGTATCCACCCAATTCATAATATGCAGAATGGCAAAAAATGTCCATTTGGAAGAATGGATTAGCTTAACAACTGCATGGTTCCCTTAACAACTATGTGATTCCCTGAACTATTGCAGTGACTCACTTTATGACTGTCATAAAAACAGTCCCACCCCCCCCCCCCCCAAACAATTATGTCTTATGATGGAAATTCTGGTTGCGATTGTTCAAGTGGGGAGTACGTGTAAATTGTTAAATAACAGGTAATTGTCCAGAGCTTGCTTTCTCCTTTGGAACGTAGATCAAAATATTCCATTCAAAAGAGAATGGCAGCTTTCAAGTCCAAAAGTATTGGAAGTTCCTTCTAGAGGTAAACTGATTTTTAGATAGATAGATAGATAGATAGATAGATAGATAGATAGATAGATAGATAGATAGATAGATAGATAGATAGATAGATAGATTAGAAGAGATAGATTAGAAGATAAATAGAGATAGATAGATAGATAGATAGATAGATAGATAGATAGATAGATAGGATTAATTAGAATAGATAGATAGGATTAGATTAATTAGAATAGATAGATAGATAGATAGATAGATAGATAGATAGGATTAATTAGGATAGATAGATAGATAGATAGGATTAATTAGAATAGATAGATAGATAGGATTAGATTAATTAGAATAGAGATAGATAGGATTAGATTAATTAGAATAGATAGATATAGATAGATAGGATTAATTAGAATAGATAGATAGATAGATAGGATTAGATTAATTAGAATAGATAGATAGATAGGATTAATTAGAATAGATAGATAGATAGATAGATAGATAGATAGATAGATAGATAGATAGATAGGATTAGATTAATTAGAATAGATAGATAGCTATAGATAGATAGGATTAATTAGAATAGATAGATAGATAGATAGATAGATAGATAGATAGATAGATAGATAGATAATCTTTCGAGGAGAACCTGCCTATATAAATCCTTTCCCCTAAACTCCACTGAAGATATTACCTAGGCTGGTAACGAAACATTCAGAAACTCAACCCACAAGCTTGGAGAAGGAAGCTTCACACCCCTCCCCCCGTAATCCTTTCTATTTCAGATTACGATCTTTCTAAACTGCGGGATTTCATAGACCAACAAGCCGATGTTTACGTGGACAAGGGCATCCTGGATAAAGAAGAGGCAGAGGTGATTAAGCGTATCTACGGCAGCCTGTAGAGAAAAAGGAAACCTCCTGAAGACTGTATGGAATTCTAGTCTAGTTTCTCCACCCACATCTAGTTCTACGACCTACAACTTTGTTTCCCCCCACATCATCCCAGGAAAAAGAGGTGATTAGAAAGTATTCTGTCTCCATTGTACTGAATTTTATCCAGGTTTAAAAAAAAACAAAAAAACCAACCACCACCACACCCTATAATTGCATATTTGTTTTTTTCTCAACTTTGATCGCCCCCCCCCCCACTAAAAGAAACGAGCTGCCCACTTTATAGCTAACAGGGTAAAACAGCTGCTTACATCATTGTCCCCGTTAATTTATCCAGCTGAATAATTTATTCAGATTATATGCTTTGGAAAAAAGAGCCAATTTGTTTCATCGTGAAATGGCTTTTAAAAGATACTGTTCTGGGGAAATATATATATATATATATATGATAAAGGGCATTACTAGGGGCAACCCAACTGAATTAACTCAGTTTAGCTCAATTTTGCATTTCTTGCGAAGAAATCTCACCTTTGCAATTCTCTTTTGTGGCACCTCTTCTGTTTCGTGTCCCAGAAAGTATTGTTGGAATGCTGTAATATATTCATTTTCTTGCTGTTTGCGCATTCCGCTTTGTTCTCCCCACGCCCCCCTCCCAGTCCGTGTGCCATCGAGTCATGGCTGTGTGTTTAACCCTGCATCGGCCTTCAAAATAAATCTTTTAACAGGGAGAAAAAGCTGTATTGTCACCGTATTGCTACGGTCAGGTACAGTAGCAACGGTTGTCCTTCACATCCTCCATCGTTCTTGGTTAAGTGTTATTTCTCTGCATGTATAAAGAACAGTTCTTGATGTGAGTAGCTTAATGATATGTGAATAACCATTTCTAAGTGTAAAAAAGGAGGTGAAGCAAGGTCCTTGAGCTTAGAGGTGTGCTTAGGATCAGACATTTATATATATAGGACGAGTGATATGCTAGGATTGCGGGAATGCAGTATCGTTTAGCAACCTGAGGTTTCATAAATGTCTAGTTTTTGTGAACTTTTGGTTTAGCCTGAATTTACACTGAAGATCCATGCGTTTACACATTTTATTTTATTTTAACTAAGGCACTATTGGGTTAAAGCAACATGCTAAGCCATAAATCACAATCCACAATGCTGGTTTAGTTTGATCAACCACGGTTTGTGGATTAAGCCATAATTGGATGGGCTCCATACAGTGCAGCGAGGCATAAATCACAGTTCAAAAATTAGAATGGCTACGTTCACAGAATATTGCATCCCCTCCATAGTAAATGTTGCTTGCACATTGAATAATTCTTGAGAAAAGTATATCCTGCGTTTAAGTTCTCATTCTGAATGTGACATGAGGAGACTTCTGTTTGTCTTGTAATAATCAATTTATTTTTGTTTTGAGATTCCAAATTTATGAACAGTAACATGCAGTGAGCATTCCAGTCAGAAGATGGGCTGATTCTGCTTAGTTCCACATTAACAGTACAAATAGCGTCCCTTCATTTCAATAATTAGAAATAGATTTTCTGGTGCTAAGCAGTGCAGTTGTAAAGCATGATGTCAGGTGACTGCACTGCTTAGTGACAGCAGTTATGGTAGCTCTCAGTTACTGTCATTAAGTGAAGACCATGGTCACCTAGCAAGGTCTTCTCATGACTACGATGTCTGAGATCCTGCTGGCTTCCCCACTGATTTTGTTTGTGGGAAGCCGACAGGAGATCGCAAATCGTGATAATGTGACACGGGATTCTGCCACAATCACGATTATTGGCTCATGCATTGGGCAGAACTTCGAGGATTGGTTATAAGCTCAACATTGTTACAAGTTGAAATGGTCACTGAGTGAGTGGCCATTCAATGAGGACCACCTATATATTTACTTGTTTTCTTTTTTCCCCATAAACTGCCCTAAGTTGCAGCGATAAAATGGTTTAGAAGCAATTCGGACTACAACTAGCAAATGCAAAATTTTGAATAAATAAATCTTCAGTGTCCTGCTGGAAGCGGACACTGACGAAGCTATGTATCGTGGGGGAGAATCCCCCCAAATATGAGGGGGTGTATAAGCCATGAAGACTGACTTTCATTGGCTGAGACTAGTGGAACAGCCCCTTGTCTTCTGTTGCAATATCATGGCAGAAAAGTTGAATAAGGAGGCAAGACCGGTGCTGAAATTCATACAGTGTTACAATTGCCAGCCTCCTTCATAAATGGATGTTTTAGATAGAAGTATTTGGTTAATTTTTTGTGCAGTTTCTAACTCAGAAAACATCCTTTTAGCACCATCTGGATAATAAAAGCTCTAAAAGAAAATCTTAATGTACTCTGCAGACATACTAGTCTCCTCAGTACGTTTTAAACAGTCATTAAAAGAATTTGCATTTATATGAGATGGGAAAAGAGTACAGCAGAGAAATTAAGAATGCAGCCCAAAGCGTATTTACTCAACAGGGAATATTACTTCTTCTGAATGGACATGCACTCGCTTAAACTTTGAAACAGGATTAAAAACATGGGTGTCAATGATTTATAAATCTGTTGTTCAAGTGACAGCCTACATACATAATCCGGTTACAAATGGTGGTCCCAGAATGCAATTGTCATAAACGCATGCCAGTTGTCAAGGTGCCGAATTTTGATCACATGACCATGGGGATGCTGCAACGGTTAAGTGTGAAAAATGATCACAAGTCACTTTATAGTATAATTCAGCGCTGAATAGTTATAAGTTGAGGATTACCTGTAATTAAATAGACCTAAGGACAATTGACAGATGATTCAGTCCTAAGGCTAGTGAATTTTTAAGGGTTTTTAAAACTGTGTTATACAGTAATTCAGATTCAATGCCATGTTTATCACATCAGTGTATTATTTATGTCGATTTTCCCCTGCTTTCTTCTGGGAATTGAGGACTGACTGCTAGCATACTATGGGACATACTACCAGTTGCAGCATTTGGTAACATCATATGATAAAAGCAACCAGAAAACAACAACCTTGTGCATCACCCTCCTGGCCATGGTGTGTACAGAATGGAGCGATCAGTTTTTAAAAGCAGTGCAAGCAATGCAGTAACATAGTATTTAAAAGGCATAATGCAGACTTGATATTTTTGCCATTTTAGCATATAAAACCGATTGCTAGACACATTTGTTATTATCTCTATCCCAGCAATGGGAAATAAAAGTATCCTGCACTTCCCTAGTTCTAATCTCACCAATCCTTTTTAAATAACCTTAACATCTTTTAGATGCTCTTTACACCTTTTTACCTTTAAAAAAAAACATTGTTGGGAAAAATGTAACAAATTATCACATATATTGCATTCAAAATACACTTTTCTAATAGAATCCTGTTTCTGATACTGTACTTTATTAAATGCTTTGCTACAAGACAAAGTAATGCAGATTCTTGGTTTTGTCTTCATGTGGTACCACTTTAAATTACTTTAAAAATAATAAACTGGGGATCTTACTACTGAAGTTTACAGAAACTCACCTAGCAAGAAATATTGTTGCAATGCAAAATGTACTGATAACATTTTCAAGGTGAGTTACGATTAAATACTGCTAGGAACAGAAATAGAATACCTAGAATTAGAAAAATCTGTTTTAAAAGTCTGTTTCTATAAAATAATAGTTGAAAATGACATTTCCCCAATTGACAGATTTGTCACTTATAAATTCACTGTATTCACAACATAATTCTACATATAGATGTCTTTAAACCAGAGATCGGACAAGTTATGATCATTCTTACATTGAGATTCAAAATAGTTTCCTTCAAACATCAAAATGCTTAAATGATACTTTAAAGTGTATCAATGGCACTTCTTTCAAAATAGCTAAAGATAGAAAGCTGACAGTAAATCTACAGGATGAACTTGAAAGTTTCAACCCATCGGAAAACACACTTCACTGTTTGAATAAAAGGAGAAATAATTAAACAGGAAATGTGTCATAGGCCAAGTTTCATTTGATGTTTAAAGTAAAGCCAGATAATACAATATTTGCTAGAGTATTTTTAGATTGCCAGTCTACAAAACTACATTGCTTTATATAGCTTCAATCAACTAGCCATCAGTTTTTCTAACAATGGACATCAAACTTTCTGGAGATAGATTTCTTTCAGTATCCATTTTATTTATTTATTTTGAGGGTTTCTTCAAGTCTAAAATAAAAAGCTTCAGATTTGCACACAACAGTTTTTTCTTTAAACAAGTTATATAAGAGTGGTTTTAGACTGAACAGCTCCACTCAAGTATGCAATAAATTGTTCTCATTACCAAAACAGGATGAAGTTATACATCCTGTGATCTTGTCTTCCTCAGCTGGAATATTAATATTCCCCTTCTGAGAATTACAAGATACATACTGACAAATTGTATTCAAACTATTCTGATTTCAAATAAAGATAATATAGTTGGAAAAAGGAGCAAAGACACTATAACTTAAGAAATTTTAATATAGCATATGAAACAAATCATATCTGAAATGTACAATAGTTGCAAAGCATCAGATACGCCAAACAACAAAGGCAGTAACTCTTTAAAGTGCATTTTATATTCAATACATGAAACTATGTATATGTGCTAACAAGAAAATATGTTCCATCTTTTCACAAAGAAAAAAATACTATTTACTCTGCTTGGTCCCTTATTTTCCAAACAAAATAATTTATCATACATATTTTAAAAGCCCAACTTTTTCCCTAAAGTTGGCTAAAACTGTTTCACTTTAAGAGCATTGTCTTTATATATGTTAACACAGAGACATATACAGATGTGCATAAACATACAACTTAATCATGGTGCATCCATCAGCATCAAGTTCACAAAATTTGCATTACAAACATATCTGAGTCAAGACTTCACAGGACTTTTTTTTAAAATAAATGATTGTTCCTTTAATATTATCTTTTATATATATATATATGTATGTATACAAAAACAAAAAAATCTGCATTGAAGTTCTCTTAGGAATATATTGTTGCTAGTGTGCCATTTTTAGCAGAAATATAAAGGCAATATTTGGAGAAGTACTTCCTTTATTAATGAATAGTAAAAGAATATTGACCTATAGAGGGCAAACAGTCAAATACCGTACTTTTAGAGCAACAGTCAGTGGAATTTTTATATATGATTTGTAACAAGTACAATATATCAATCCAAAAGGTCTTCTGAATCTTCAAATATTTAGTTCTTTAAGAACTGCTTTCATTCCAGCTCTTTATTCATTTTCTACTGCTGATAAGAAGAAATTGCATAGGAATTTTCCTCACCATATTCCCTGTTGAGGAAAAAAGGAAATTTATGAAAATATGCCGAGTTATTTATAATTTACTCCTCAGAAGTTTATCCAATTTTAATAGGATTATTTCAAATTAAGTCATTTGAAGACTGCTGCAGAAATGTTATTCTTCTGAGCAGCAAATGTATCATGCAAAAACTTTAAAGCAAGTGAGAAAACTTGTAATGTGTTGTTATTAGATAGCTGTCCTTGACATTCTGTTGCACCATCTCCCTTCTCTCCACTCTGCCCTCATCTCTTCTGGATTAAGCCTTCAGTAATTTAATTAGAAATTCTTGGTCCAGCTCTAGGTCTGCAGTCTCCTGTGTATCTAATAAATTCCCTTCTATTTATTTCTACCAGATTGATTTGGGGTGTGTACACACACATACACCTAAAATTTCCCTAATCAATTCAATATGGAAAGACAAGGTAATTCTAGACACAGTCCAAACTTTTGCTTTAGCATCATTTGCAATTATGCTATTGGAAATTAAGTAGCTGTCTTAAAAACAGTTTTATATAGTATTTTCTATTACTACTACTATTTGTTATATTACCATCTATTAAAGTTTCTCAGCAGTTTAAAATAAAAACATATTTTAGATAAAGACGTGGATAATAATAATATTTTACCTGTTATCTTCAGATTTTAATTTCTTAGCTGCTTGTTTGGACAATTTAATCTGCACATCCATTCTATGCAGAAAATCTTTGGCAGAGAGTTCTTCAGGTGGGGGAGGAAGTTGATTGTCAGATTCTTGAGGACTGGGGGAAGAGTTGTCTTCCTGAACTGTCATGGGACTTTCTTCACAAGAAGTGGGATTGTCAGTATCATCCTCTGGAGACTCCAGTGAGTTACATCCATTAAACAGCAAAGCCTTTTCCAGTATAACTGGGATATTTAATGTTTTTCTAAGAAATATGCAGTCATTTGTAAAGAGTTTATTTGCTCTTTTTATTTGCTCCATCTGAAACAGAAAGTTATATTTACAATCCAAGTGAAGCAAGTATTAAAATAGCCTGCAGCTACCTATTACATAAGTTTATTTCTGAAGATGCATTTTTAATGCAATTAATTTTGGCTATCCTTCCAATTGGGGACTGGTATTGTCACAATTGCAATACCAGATCTTTTGTTTAGGCATATGAGGCAAAAGTTGGGAGGAAAAACCCTTTGGAAAGTAATTTACACCTCTAACTGAACAAATTAATAATGGAAACTAAATTTCTTCCTTTGAACTTTTATAGCAAGGATTAATGCTTCTGTTCTTGATGTCATTTTCATACATTAACTATAAATATAATAACAAATGTTTCCTCAGGCATTTGTTTTGACAAAGAACTAGCAACCTGATGTTCTAGTTGCTATTCTTTGCAGTTTAATAAATAATGTACCTAAAGCTATTATGTAACTAAAACGTTTACACTTTCTCCCCATAACCTCATGTTAAAGACTACTTTTCTATGTTCATTCAGCAATTTAATGATTGAACAGCATAAGGTTTAGACTTTACAAGAATCTTATAAACTCTCACACTTTTTCCCCAGAAACTTTTTAATTTAGATTTGGCATTATAGACCTATTACAATACAATACTCTCACAGGCCAACATTTGAAACCAACTATAATAAAAGTATTTACCTACCAGGATTACAAACTGTTTTAGTCTTAAATATGATCTACAGGAAAACTGTTTCAGTTTTGAGGGATTGTGTATTCAATGTAGCTAAAGGAATGTGTCTCAGAATGAGCATGTATACCTAAATTGACTTTGAATTCATATGTTCCAGCAATACAAACACACTTCAACCTTTTCTCATTAATGGTGATTTATTACAAATCTTGATTGTGCCAACGTTGTTATTCAACAAATCCAACCATCATTTCAGTTTGGCAATCTATTAAATATTCAAAACACCACAGCTTAAAGAGGACAGGAAAGAATAGCAACTCTGTAATGCACACCATCTTTTTGTTCAAAGACTGACTTTCACTTTCACCCTTCAAACTTTCCTATCAGAGGCTCAGTCACCCTTAAAGGAACATTCCAGATTTAAGTCTCTGTTAGAAACTCCACCACATCCAGAATGTGTGATGCACTCACTGCAGTAACTCTACAGTTGCAGTCAACATCTGATGCCCTCCAAATCTCCTTGTCTATGAAATGGCTGTTTGTCTGAAACTTGCTACCCGTTCCCTGCACACAGGCTAAGATGCATCCCCTTAATACTAGCCGTATTGGCCTCAGATGTGGGTTACAATGAGGAGAAAAGCAAAAGTATGTAAAGTGCCTTGGCTCAAAGAGACACGCCAGGTCGGTTGCAACTATTCCAGTTGGAAAGCACTCTGCACGAGGACAGAAGCGCTCTCCTCTTCCTCCAGCAAACTCTTCCATATTTTTGAGAAGTGGGAAAAGAAAGAAACCTGCAGTTTTTCACCCAGAAACTTTCCAATCTGAGACTGACCAAGTCTAGTCGGAATTACTGGACTGGAGCCTCCAGAAAAGTTCTTATTCTCTTGTTTCAGCTGCTGAGTCCCAGTCTCAAAAGAGGGTGAATAACAGTGCCACCAAACAGTACACATTCCTGTGGAAGAGGACCCCCTGCCCATGCTCATGGAGGGGTCCCTTTTCCCATATTCATGGAGGGGCTCCCTATGTCCTTGCTCCTGTTGGGGTTGCCCTCTGCACATGCTGAGGGAGGGTCCCCTCTGCCCTTGTTTGTGAAGGGGGGACTCTGTGCCCTCTCTCATGGAGGGGGGGGTCCTTTTGCCCATACTGGCAGGGGGGGGGCTCTTTGTGCCCTTCTTTGTGTTGGGGGGGAAGTGATCTTTGCCTGTACTGGTGGAGGGAGAGAAGAGTGCCTTGTACCCTTGCTTGTGGAAGGAAGATCCTCTGCCCTCTTTCCTGGAGAAGGGCTGCCCTTTGTCTATGCTCGCAGAGGGTCGGTGCCCTTGTATTGGGGGTGCCCTCTGTCCGTGCTGGTGGAGGGAGTGGGGTCCTGTGCCTTTGCCTGTGGAAGGGGGACCCTGTGCCCTTCCTCCTGTTGGGGGTGGTGAGCTCTGCCCATACTGGTGGAGGGAGTTTAATTTAGTTTACTTTACTGTCATTGCACATGGTACAAGGAAATTAAATGCCGTCTTCAGTGTACATTATAACTATTAAAAAAAAAAAACACAAACATACATCCTTTACATTCTATATAATTGAAATTGAAAACCCAATATTGCACTATACCATAGAATTCAATATGGTTATTGCCCTGGGACAGAAGCTGTTTTTCAGCCTATTTGTCCTTATTTTTATTGACCTGTACCTCCTGCCAGATGGTAATAGTTAAAAAAAGGGGGTGCCCAGGATGAGATGGATCTTTATGAATGTTTTGAACTTTCTTAAGGCAGCGGGAGCTATAAAGCTTTTCCAAGGAGGGGAGAGGGCAACCCATGATCCTCTGGGCAATGACGTTGACCCTGTGGAGCGCTGTCCTATCCACCACTGTGCAATTGGCAAACCATACACAGGTGCAGTTAGTGAAAATACTCTCTAGGGTGCAGCAGTAGAAGGTCACCAGCAGTTTCTCATTCAGTTGTTGTTTCGTGAGAAGTCTCAGGTAGTATAATCTCTGCTGGGCTCTTTTGACCAGGGCTGCAGTGTGAGCAGCCCCCAGGTCAGGTCCTCTTTTAGGATAACACCCAGAAACTTAAAACTGGCCACTTGCTCCACTCGGTCTCAGAGGGGGGGGGGGGTGTCCAATCCCTTGGTTGTAGAGAAAGGGGGACGTATACCCTCGTGGAAGGGAGACCCTCTGCCCTCTCTCAGGGAGGGGGGCAATGCCCTTTGCCCATACACGTGTATGTGTGGGGGGGGGGCTCCCTCTGCTCTTCCTCGTATTGGGGGCAATGCCCTTTGCCCATGCTGATGGAGAGGAGGGAGTCCTGTGCCCTTGCTCCTGGAAGGGGGACCCTGTGCCCTCTCTCATGGAGACAGTTTCCCTGATCCCTTGGTTATAGAGAAAAGGGGGACCTTGTGCCCTTGTGGTAGGGAGATCCTCTGTCCTCTCTCAGGGAGGGGGGCAATGCCCTTTGCCCATACATATATGTGTGTGGGGGGGCTCCCTCTGCTCTTCCTCATATTGGGGGCAATGCCCTTTGCCCATGCTGATGGAGGGGGGGATCCTGTGCCCTTACTCGTGGAGGGGGGACCCTGTGCTCTCTTTCATGAAGAGGGCTTCCCTGATCCCTTGGTTATAGAGAAAAGGGGGACTCTGTGCCCTCGTGGTAGGGAGATCCTGTCCTCTCTCAAGGAGGGGGACAATGCCCTTTGCGTGTATGTGTGTGTGTGTGTGTGTGGTTCCCTGTACCCTTTCTTATATTGGGGCCAATGCCCTTTGCCCATACACGTGTGTGTGTGTGGGGGGGTGTCCTAAGCCCTTGCTCGTGGAGAGGGTTTCCCTGATCCCTTGGTTGAAGAGAAAAGGGGGACCCTGTGCCCTCTCTCAGGGTGGGGGGCAATGCCCTTTGCCCATATACGTGTATGTGTGTGGGGGGTGGGGGGGGTCCCTCTGCCCTTCCTCGTATTGGGGGCAATGCCCTTTGCTCATGCGGATATTTTTGGTAAATAAATTTTTTGGTAAATAATGCGGATGGGGGGGGTGTTCCTCTGCCCTTGCTCGTGGAGGGGGGTGGGTGGGCTGTCCTCCTAACACGGACACGCGTCGCGTGTCGTCGTCCCCACCCGGCCGAACGGCGCGACTCCCCACGAGGCCACATCCTCGGAGCCCAGGCCGTGGCCTCCAGGGGCCCCTGCGCCAGCCCCCCCTCCCCCCCACCCCGCTTACCGTCACGCCGTACTTGAGCGCCAGGCCCGGCAAGGTGTCTCCGGGGCTGAGGCGGTGCTCCACGTACCGCTCCGCCAAGGGGGCGACCACCGTGGCCGTGCTGCCGTAGGACCGCGTTTTGGTGCGGGCCAAGCTCAGCGACAGCTCGGCCTCCCCTTCAGCGGCGCCGGGACCGGGCAGCGGTTCCTCCCGAAGCGACAACCCGGGCAGGGGTAAAGACTCCGCCATGGCGGGGTGTAGCGCTCAGCGGCAGGTCGAGGCCATAGCGGCGGGCAAAGGGAGCCTTCCGTTCCCTCAGGAGGCCGCGAAGCGAAGAAGAAGAAAAAAAAGCGAGCGCCCTGAGGCGCGAAAGGCGGGAAGCGAGCGGCGTCCTCGTGCGCCTGCGCGCTAGAGACGCCGGCGGCACGCGAGGGGAGAGGAGGGGAGGGGAAAGAGTCGCGCCTCCGGCCAGACCGCCCTTTCTGCGCCTGCGCCCAGATTCGGCGCATGCTCCGAGCGAGCGCCCCGCTGAGGGGAGAAAGTTTTGTCCCCGGGCGACCTGCGTCCCATCCCCCACCCACCCCCATCCGTGACCCGCAACCGCGTTCACACGACGCCTTTTTTTTTTTTTGTCTAAGGTCAGTGACTGAAGGGCCTCGGGAGATCCGGCCGCCACCTTCCCCCTCAAAAAAATGGAGTTCCCGTTTAACGGTAGTAATGTGTGGATTTGGGGGTACAGCTTAGCCAGCTGCCTTATTTAAAGGGTTGAAGGTGCTGTAAAAGAACTGCGAACCAGAGTTTTTTTTGGGGGGGGGAAAGTATTATAATAATTATATCTGTGGGGATTCTCAGTCATCCAGGTCATGGTTGTCCCAAAGGTGCTTCCCCCCACTCCCCACAAGAGGCCACTGGACTTCCTTGGTTTTTTTTTCTTTGAAGACGTTTCACTTCTCATCCAAGAAGCTTCTCCAGTTCTGACTGAATGGTGGGGAATGGAAGGATTTCTATTCCTTGAGGACACAGTATTAAACCTCCAAGCGCCCTCAGTGACTTTCTAAAAGGGTGCAAAGGACCAGCTTCTGCAAGGAGTAGAAACCCCTCCATTCCAGTCAGAACTGAAGAAGCTTCTTGGATGAGAAGTGAAACGTCTTCAAAGAAAAAGAAAAACCAAGGAACTCCAGTTGCCTCTTATTATAATACTTCCGCATTTCTTAGTAGAAATCATTCCTTAATTCTATAAACCCAGAAAAAAGGACTGCGGGGGGGGGGGGGAGTCTACAAATATTCTCCTCTCTTGGTCAAAAGGAGTCTGTATACAGGTTAAGGGAGTTGTGGGAACACAGGCAGTTAGTTGATCTACACGTGTTCTTCCCAGGGAGTTGCGGAGGGTAGCTTTTTTTGTCACCTTCATTGTTAATGTAGACCAGTTGTTTTTTTGTTTTTTTTTTGTTTTTTTTTTTGAGAAGTAGGGAAATATTTATTTTTGGTTGTATACAAACTTCCTCTCCTGTTAGTAGAAGATCAAAGACAATAATTTCCAAATTGGAAACTTTTGTTAAATGCATTTGATGTGCTCTTCTTCCCTCTAGTGGAAAACAATGGTATGGTTGCCGTACTATACTTTTTCCTTTTCTTTTTTTTAATAAAAGCACTTTATATAAAATACGTTTTACTTAGTTCTTTTTTCTTTTCTATTTTTTAATAAAAACACTTTATATAAAATACGTTTTAGTTCTTTTTTCTTTTTTAAAAAAAGCTTATATAGTATAAACATGTTTTACTTAGTTCTTTCTTTACTATTTTTTAATAAAAACACTATATAAAATGTTTTACAGTTTCTTTTTTAAAAAAAACACTTTATACAGTATAAACATTTTAACAGTTTTACTTAGTTCTTTTTCTCCCCTTTTTTTAAATAAAAGCACTTTAAATAATAAAATAAAAAATAAAAGCACTTTATATAAAATATGTTTGTCTTAAAAGGTTTTACCAGACTTCTTCTGATCTGTGATATATTACCTGAAAACTTTTAGGGTTGTTGGGAAAACCTAAGTTTGATTCCCCACTCCTTTTTTTAATTTGAATAAAGCATGCCAAATTTGGGTGTTAAAAAATAAGAGTCAAAGAAAGTTTTAATTCTGAGCCACCGTCACAAACCTGGTCGTAACATCGGATGGTTACAATCTATGTATAAAGCAATTGTCTGAAATTTCTCACAATTGGTTAATTAGTAGTTAAATTTAGATATAATCCATGCTGACCATCATGTAACTTTAATATTGTATGAAGCCTTTACACTGACGTATTAGCTTATGTATAATTAAAATATTTCTACTAGGCTAATGACTGAAGCTTTACAGGTAAGAGGTTGCACGTGATTGAAGCATAACATAAGAACCTTAAAATGCCTAATTTGATTCCTATTATGTTTTTTCACCCAATATAGGAATTTATATCAGTCATATTTTACATCCAGGTTTTTTTCAATCGTTGGAACCTATTTCTTATCAATCCTTTTTTTCACTTGTTTTAGATCTAAAGATTGACCTATTATTCAGTTGTAATAGAATATGATCAAACAAAAGGAGCATTTTAAATACCAGTCTTTTGTAGCAATTGAAATCTATCCTCCTGAGTAAATGACATAGAATAAAGATAGGCAGCTTCTTATCAAGATAACTTTTCAAAACTAAATGTATAAAGCTTCTGTTTCTTAACTAGTTGAATGTGATAGACTATGATAAAATTTATTCTATTAGCAGGTGCTACACTGTGTATCAAATCTGACTTTTCAAGTAACTGCACAAACACATTAAAATAACTTTCTAATTTATTAGTAGTTACAGTACTCTGTTCTAAAGCTGTGACTGATCAGTAATATTTGCATGAGTGATGATGGTATGATGGAAGTTACATATGATAAATACTTCCCAAGAAAAAAAAAATCCAACTTTGTTTTCAAAGGATGCACATGTATGTTGAAGCAAATATTATTCAAGACAAGGACATTCTTATCTTCTCATGCAACCCAGTGAATGCCTCTTTTTTATGGCAGTCATATCTATATTATTTAGACATTTAAAGACAGACAACTCTAGGGTAGAAGGATTAATAAGGCTGCAAGTTGAATTAATAAAATGATTTTGATGTTGGTTTTTTTCTGAAATGAAGAAACATTAATGAACAGACATTTAAATTATGATGTGGAAAAATCTGTCAAAGCTGGGAAAGAAAGAAAAGAATGTGTTACGGTCTTGGGAACATCCATCTTTAAGTATGTCATTATCAAATGATTTGAGACCTAATTTTCCATGCAGTATTTTTAAAATGATTCTAAAAATGATTTCAGATGACATTCTTGGAAATCTTTGGGTTGGACTATATGAAAATGTGATTTGGGAACATTTTTTAGAAGTTGTGCTTTCTGAATAGGTATGTTTTTAATGTAGTAGTATACACATACCCTTTTACTAATAATTCAACTTGTGCAAACAGCTATTTTCCAATTATGTTTGCCATACATTGGGTGGAAATTTGCAGGCAGAAAATCCGCAGTTTCTTTTTTTAAAGCTAATTTACATAGCTATAAATGCATTTTATTTTAAAATGTATTTTTATGCCCGGCTATAGAGATAGTCAAGCATTTACTGGGGTTTGGAAAAGACATCCAAATGGCATTATACTGAGGAAAATAAAAACAAAAATTTATTTAAATTAGTGGTAATATTAGTTAAGTACTTCTTTCCAACTATTACAGACACAATAGTGAGTCACTTACTGGTTATTCTCCCAGTTGCTCTTTAATACTGTGATGCATTTTAGTTGCAGTGAATTTTAAAAGCACAAGGAAGATCTTGTGGAACTAAATGCTAACACTGCATTTATGCAGAGGTTCTCAAGGCTTTTTTCACGTTCTGTGGGATTTTCACATCAATCATTACTATTATTATTTAATAATAACTATTGTTAAATTTCTGCACAGTGAGAGTCACTTTTTTCCCATCTATTTTTCCCCCAGTCTAATACATGTATGGCATTAAATATTTTTAACCATTTTTAACCAAAAGAGCAGATCTCAAAATCTATAGAAGGGAGTCCCATTAATGGCATTCTGTTGTCTTATTCAGGAAACTGTAGTGAGGAATTCCCTTTTCCTTTTGTGCTATCCATTGTTCACTAATAGTTTTCTTTTGTAACCTGATAACTAAAGTTGGAATGTGGGGTTTTCTGACCTGAGAATAAATCCATTTCAAAGACTTTGTTTCCTAGGCGACATGGATATGAAATGTCTCTCTCACCAATCTCCCGTAGTGACTGATCAGTTTAATCTTCACTATCTAAGAATCACTGCCTCCAGTGGCCAATAGTAATAACAAATGTCTAGTTTCAGAAATTAAAACCACCTTAAAGGCAATTTGACAAACACAACATTATTATTAGAACATTTATATACATCAAATGGGTTGTCAGTAATTATTTTGGCCTCCTATTAATACATATACACACATCAACAAATAACTTAAAAGGTCAGCTGAAGCTATTTTAAGTTGGCAAATTAGATTAGGAAACTGGCTCACCTAATAGTAACATATGTGAGCACATAGTCAACAGTCCTTGCAATCATGCAAGATGGTTTCATGTGGCTTTCTCATGAATGGAATGATGACATGGAATTGTTTTCAATTTAATATCCCTCCACTGTGACTTGAAGAAGGGATTTAACTTATAGCCAGTGTCTTCATATTTATGTACAGGAAACATAATGATTCCCTTGATGACTCCTTATTTTGGAGAATGAGTTTGTTCACACTATACAGTATGTAGTTTAATATCTCAGTTCATATCAAGGCAAAACATGGCTGGGACTAATTTAACTAAGTAATGATTTACACTCAGCCAGAAAGCTAAAATCAGAAGCCATGACTGAGAAAGATTTTCAAGCTGTGGGTTGTGCTAATTATTATTCTGTGCCATGGATAAATTAGCATATTTTCCTTAGAGGATTTGTTCTACGTTTAGAAGGGTCCAGTCAATGTTGAAAGTTAAGTACAGCTAAAGCATGAGTTGCTAAATATAAAGAAAAAGAATGCTAACGTACTGCAGTTCCAATTTTGTCTGGCATTGCATTTATGCATAGTGTTAATTCAGAATTTTTAATCCGTGGTTTGTCGAATGAGTCCTTAGCGGCTTCATTCACACATAACACTATGTTATACTGGGCATGTTTACACATGTACGAAATGAGTACTAAGAAAATTACATTATGGTGTTCATTTTATGTGAATCCGTCCTGACCGTTAGCTCCTACAGTGTGCTCTAAGATAAGGTTATTGAAAATTATAATTTGGTATTAACAAAGCCTATTGTGAGATTTGTCTCGAGTTATCTGCTCCAGAAGCAATATTTTGCAATATATTTACTGTCTAGCTTATGGCACATTGTAGTCTGTGGAATTTGAAGATTGATTTGTTTGGCAGAATGTGCTGGTATGAGAACAGTTCCACCTTGGCATAACAAGTTGTTTTAAAATGACCTTGGTCCCTTTCTTTACAATTTGCACATAGCCGTACAAAGATAACAGGAAACAGAGAGCAAACCTAGGCTTACTATGAGTCAAGAGAAGGTGGTGATTTGTACAAAGTAGAAAGGACAATCCACTAAACAATTCCCACTTGTTTCAGTGGACCTGCAGGAATATTTCCTAATCACTCATGGAAGGGAGAGAAAAAACTAACTTGCAGCTCTCCCCGTTTTGACACCAAGTTTCGGTTGGTCTTCCATTCAGAGCATCTTGAATTCAGAGCATGATTGTTGATTGCTGGGAAAAAGAAAATTAGGCTGGATTATGGTGTTGAAATAACAAGAAAGGATGAATTGAGGTAATGGAACATGAGCAGTCTCGTTCTAAAGCCTTTCCAGTATCTTCCCTTTAAATCAGTAAATTTTATGAGATTTTGATGAAATCCTTCTCTTCCTTCACATCCTCAGAGACAAAGCTAATGGCGTTCTTCCACTCGTTTCTTGCGAACTAGAGAAAGAAAGAGAGAAAGGAAGAGGGACAAACATTGCTTTGTAAGTGTCACAAAATATTTTTTCTAATTTTGTAACTTTTTTTGTAAAGGTGATTAATAAACAAGTTTATTTATGTCTACACTTGTGTTCACCCCTTCCACCACGGGACGAGTATCATTTGTCATCCTTTAATTTTGTACCGTAGTAAATCTACAGTAAATTCGGGCAGCAAATCATTTCTGTTTATTATTTAACCTAAACCTAAATATGCATATTTTGGGTTCCTGTGTTAGTTGTTTATTTACAAGCTTTGTTTTACACAGTACAACTTGTATTGTTTGGAAATCCAACATAAAGAATAAAGTGTTACTTAAATAACAACAAGGTGGGATATTAATTCCTTTTCATCAGTGTTTTTCTTTTATATATGGGGTTCAGCCATCATTGTTTTATTATATTATTTCACTATAGGGTAAAAACAGAACTTAGTTTCCAAGTGACTAGCTAACCTGATAAGAAAGCTTCTGGTACAGTTGTTATGTTTGTAACCCTCTCACCATGCCCTCAAAATGTAAAGAAAAACTTTCTCTCTTTATCAGTAGACAAACTCCTAGTTAGCCTTGTTTCTCAAGAGACAAACCTTTCTGACCATTGAGAAAGAAGATCTGTTTATTTTTACAATGATGGTCACCCCTTTTAATCCACCCTTGCTTCATCAATTTCGTTTTGTGTTAAGAGAGCCTTGGTGATCCTTGTGTATCAGATGTGTCATTTTGTAGTGGCCCAAACAAGACTGGGCATTTTCTATTTTTCCTAGTCTGAATTGAATTCAGTATTTTCTCCGGTAAGGATGCTCCTGAGCTTTAATCAATCTGAAGGGTTGGTATCTTACCTAAATCATTATTTTTAGTGATGGCAGCTGCTACCCTGGTTCTTGGGCCTTGCTTTGTAAACTGGTATCCAAATTTGAGAATCTGCGAATTCTCCTCCAACATCTGAGCAATCTCCATCTCCACTGCTGTACCAAGCTGTTGTCTCTGAGAAAGCAACCGAGATCGAATCAAATGGAAAATATTGTTGCTGATTCACAGCAGCGTCTCTCCTTAAACAACTTTCAACCTAAATTGATATCATATCATCATCATCAATGCGACTTTGTGCACAAAACTCAAGTCTCTAAGGGCTAAACTAGATCTAATATTTGGTGTGGGGTGGTAGAACTTATCATAGTCAAAAAATATTCAATTAACTGTGTTATTAATTTAACAGCTGCAGTGATAACAACTGTGGCAAGAAAGATCGTAAAAAGGGGCAAAACTCACTTAACAGATTTCTCACTTAGCAACATAAATTTTGGGCTCAGTTGAGGACTTCCTGTAGAAAGTCAAGCAAGGACTTGCATTTTGAACAAACCAGATACTAATCCCTCCCCCCTGAAATAATTTCCTAGCTTTATCACTGTAAGAGGGAAAATGCTAGACTAGGGAAATTCTAATCTCTTACAGTAACCTATTTCTGAGTGTAAAAGAAACATTAATATTTTCACACTGAGGGTTCCTGCATGATTGAATTTTAACATACTAAGAAAAATCAAATATATACATTAAATCAGGCTTATCCTGCCACTTGGAGCTCTGTCTTATTACAAGATCCCAAACAAGACTTATCGCGAAACAGCAATTTTTAGAGTCCAGCCAATCCGAAGTTCCACCCTTTCCTTACCTGATTGTCAATTTTGATTTCTGTCAGTACTTCATTTCCTTTCAGAGCATCAACCAAAGCAAGGATGCCTGTCCCAGTGATAAAATTGGATTCTATATTTAGACTTTTCAGTGTCTTGTTTACTTTTAGCGTATCTGCAAAAGCCTGAAAAGAAACACAGCAGTTTTGTTTCTGTTTGCCTTAAGATATATTACATTTCAGAATTGACCTTTCCACCATGTCACCTCAAAATAGTGTGACAATAGTTGGATACAGAATGAATATGTTAAATAAAGTATAGTAAGGCATTCACGGAAAATTCAAAACAGTGCAAGCCTGCAGCTTTTCAAACATGAAACTTTACTTTGTTTATATTTTAGCGTATTTATTTATTCTGCATTATTTTCTAATACTTTTTATCAACCCAGTATTAAAATAGAATATGCAATTTTCCCCAAGAAAACCTCACCATTGCAACAGGGTCGTTGCTTCGAGTAGCTGCCAGGCTGAATTTTTTCACATAGTTATTGGTTTCCAGAGCCTTTGCAAACTCTTTAAGAGTTGGAATTGGGATGTTCTGTATAAGATTTAAAAAAAGCTGTATTGTAATTGCTTGGATTTAATAGATTCCAGGGTAGTCATATAGTGAGTGACCTGGTTCTGTCAAAGTGGTACTAAGTCAAAACTGTGTTGGACAGCACAGTCTCCCAAATTGTAAATGAGCCAACTTTCTGAGCAGGTCCCTAATTTTAATTTGGATTACACACATTTAATAATAAAACTTGTATCCCACCTTTTTATAAAATAGCATCAAGACAACTAACAAAATATTTCAAATAAAACAAGGTCAGGCAAATAAATTAGGATCAATCTAAAGCTAATAAAAGACAAGGACATTTTATCTAACTAGATAAAGTAAAGAAGCTTTAAAAAAGGAAGAGGCACAAGCAACAGTTCCACAACAGAGAGCACACACATGGTCATTTCTATCTCACTCAAAAATGTTGTGTTTATAAGGCTGATCATTGGTCTTTTAAATGTTTCAGCATATCTTTCTGAAGGGAATAAAATTGCAAATCATCATCCTCTGAAGTATCATTTACCCTGGTGACTTTCATGTTTGTGAAGAATGCAAATATATAGTCTTTTTTAAAATTTCAATTTGAATACTGACATGAACTTTAATATCTGCTTCATAACATCTTTGATGGATGAAGCTATAGTCTAGACAAGAAAAAATAAAGCCCATCTCAACATACTGTATTTTACAAGTTAAGACTGGAACAATAATACAACTGAATTTGACTTTGATAGAAGTACCTTTATGTTGTTGAGATTGACTTCTTGGAGAGTGGGATCATTTGCCTTAATTCTTTGCAAACAGGCTTCAACATTTGTTGGGTTAGGTGGTTCTTCAAAAACAGGCTTGACCTTTTCACCTTTAACAACATCTGGGGGGGGAGGGAAAAAAGCACTAATGCCACCCTTCCATCCATATATCATTAATGCAAAATTTTCTTTAGAAATACTGTTTTCAGTAAAGTGACATAGGCATTCTAAGCCACCAATTATAATCTGATGGATTATTTTATAACAGTTTTGGCTTTCTCGTTTCTACAAAGTCATCTTTGTCCTTTCTCTTGTTTTAAACTTTTGTCCACTTCTAACAATTGACTGCGATGTCAGGCTGCCTAGCAGGCATGGCTATAAATTTTGATTTTGCAAACATTTTATCCCTTATTCAAGACCTTGTTTACTCAACAGAAGGCTTTCAGACAAGGCTGTCAAGTTCTCTTCCTTTTTCTTGCAGATAACAAGGCATAAGCATTCATAAATTTTCATATATCATGATAATTAAATATGGTTTTTGCTTCGCTGATTATGTAAACATAGCCAATTTTGATTTGTTCAATAAACCATGTTTAAACCAGGGCATAGGTTACGCTCATGTTTAACTTCTCATAGCCAGCTATGTTTTCAGTTATATAACTCAGTTCGTAGAAACTCCTAAAATAGATTCTTCACTAGCTATTTTAATTATATATTTTAACAAATACTACTGCCTAAGGGGGAAAATATTATTTTTGGAACAAAAGTGCCTGACAGAGCAAATTCCTAATTACCTCATTCAGGATGGGAATGCAGTTTAGGAGACCTGCCACGTTGACCAATTGCTAATTGGATCTTTGCAACAATTTTAACCATCACAGTGGGAAAAAGATAGCAGCATAAATAGTTTGATGGTTGCAGAACATTGTTCTTTTCCTTTGCGTGATGGGATGCAGGGGAACATCTCTACTTACTTTTCACAATTCCTTTGCCATCTTGACCGGTGGTTCCTTCATCAAACTTAGGGTTGTTGACCAAGTTATGAACTCCGAGGACAGCTAGAAGTACCAGAAATACCAGCAATAAGATGGCTTGAAAAGACATGGCCTTCATCTAGAATCTCCTGCTTTTCTCCTAGAATTCTTCCATGTTACCCATCAGTAGCTAATATATCAAGAGGAGGCTAATCGGGTGGATTGTTTTTTTCATTTAGGATGATTTATTTAAATTATTTTATACTGCTGTTTAGGAAAAATTGCCTCTTCAAAGAAGCTTACCAGGTAACATTTTACATAAATGAAAATGCAAAGTGTAACCCAATAAAACCTGGAATGTAACCACAAAAATTAAAAATCCGGTTTTAAAAATGGAAATGGGCTTATCATTTATATGAAAGCAGATGGGAATAATGAGTTTAATATATAGCAGTTTAATTGAGATAAAAAGTAGAGCAGATAAAACTATACAGAAAAAGGGCAGCGATGAGTTCAGTACCTGTTCAACTGAGCCATATGATATGCTAAAGGTAAAGGTTTCTCTGTCAGTCATGTCCGAATCTAGGGCTCATCTCCGTTTCTTGGCTGAGGAAGCCACCATTGTCCGAAGACGATTTCCATGGTCATGTGTCCAGCATGACTATATGCCAAAGGTGCATGAAAAGCTGGTACCTTCCAACTGAAGTGGTACCTCTTTATCTACTTCAGAGGTGGTATTCACAGGTTCTGACCAGTTCTGGAGAACCGGTAGCGGAAATTTTGAGTAGTTCGGAGAACTGGTAAATACCAGCTCTGACTGGCCCCGCCCCCATCTATTCTCTGCCTCCTGAGTCCCAGATGATCGGGAGGAAATGAGGATTTTGCAGTAACCTTCCCCTGGAGTGGGGAGGGAATGGAAATTTTACAGTATCCTTCCCCTGGAGTGGAGTGGAAATGGAGATCCTTCCCCTGCTACGCCCACCAATCCACGCCCCCCAGAACCGGTAGTAAAAAAATTTGAATCCCACCACTGATCTACTTGTATTTTCATGCTTTTGAACTGCTATCTGGGCAGGAGCTGGGGCGAGGAATGGGACCTCACCCCATTGCACAGAGTTCAGGTTCGAACCTGGGCTGACAGCTCTCCAGTGCTTTTTAACTGCTGACCCATCAAGCTCCTTCATGATATACTAGCAGCATTCTATTAGCTATTTCATCCATAATACATTTCTTAAATGGAATAACCCTTCCATTTTGGAAAAGATGTGAAGACTTACCCATCATGCGCATATATTTCAATAAGTGTGAATGTCAGAAATCTGTACTGGCTGGCTGCATACCTACACTCTTATATAATACCTATAATCTTCTATAATAGCCCTGAGCAAATATTTGCATGTGGTTAACAGTTCTCTGTGTTGGAAAATACTTACGCATATGCTTTGAGTTCTGTTCAAACCTCCCTGTATACCTTTTTAGAATGTTGAATATTCAGCATATTTGAATGTTGAAATCTTTGACTAATCAACACTGCCATTAAACCCAGTTCTAGAGTTCCTGTTCTTTGGTTTCTCAATCAAAGGAGTGCTGTTAATGCGTTTGTGGGATTCACTTAAGAGTAAGGCTCCCATTTGCGGTAGGGGAATATTCATATACACATCCGTCTCACCAAACCTAGCCATATCTGTGTACTGTTGACAACAACAGTAGTGACTGAAAGGCTGACCCTGCTGTGAAGCAAACAAACAAACAATCTTGCCACACACCTGCTAGATCATACAGCTCAGTATCAGAGGCGCTGGCCAGGGCTTCTTCTAATTCTGGATCCAGAGTTACCTTCTTTTCTGTGTGGGTCTCTATTGGTCTCTCCTTAGGCACAAACGCTTTTCCTTCAAGACAGAAATGAACTGAATCAATTGAAGAGCATGATGGTTGCGAGCTTAGGGAAGTTCATCCTAAGCGTCTACTGTACTGAGAATGAGTTCAGAGAAAGAACATTTATGGATTATAGGCAAACCAGGGAAATAACCAAAATTCAGCAGGTGAATGAATACCGACTATATCCTAGGATCCAGTCCTAAATGGGGTTATTGGGGTCAGGTCCTACTCAGCAAAGCCTATGTAATTTAAAATGCAACTACAGGCCTCCTACTGGACAGCCGTCGAGCCTGTTCACACAGTAAAAGCCAACAAAAGCAAACATTTAACTGCTGGTATTATTTTTAGGAAAATGATTCATAATTTCCAAATTTAAAAACTGGCAATAAGGTAATAATTTTCAAAGGAATGCATCAGCTCTTGAAGGTCTCATGCATTTAACCTTTCCTGACTCAATCCCATCATGCAGACTGATGGATAAAATGACATATCTTCATTGCTCAGCCATAGGGTTGTCCTGTTTTCATTATTTTATACATGATGTTGTTATCCTCACATTCTTCTGAAGAATTTAGGCCAAGTGCATGTCCGATAGACTGGGTTAAGAGACTGGCTACCCCAAGACAATCCAGATAGCTTTATAGTTCTATGTTGGTTCTCCACTTATAAAGAGGGGGGGGGGGAGATGATTCACAAAAGAAAAAAATAATAATAATCAAGTGTTGTATTTTTTGAGAGCCAAAAGCACTCCACCTACTTACGAAGCAATGGCTTGGTAAGAAAAACCATCAATGGAATTTCTCGGTTGATCATGGGAGTGAGAACAAGAATAAGGCTGTGACTGCTTACATCCACTGTATGAATTTATGGCAGAGGTGAGGTTTGAATATAGGCCATCCAAGCCATACCACAACTGTTCTCCAAAGCCCTTGTTTCTCCTCACTCTTCTCTTTCATGAACAGGCTCAACATCACATAACAGTCTACTCTTTATCTCCAGCAGATGGTCCAATCCCTATCTCCAGCCTTGTAACCTGTCCTGCTGGAATATCTGCAGTAGGAAGCTTGTTTTTCTTGATTATACTTTAATAAAACCAGTTTTAAGGCATTTTCCCATAATGCTATTTCTACTTCCCCAGTCATCCAAAACCATTTTGAAGCTAGGAACGTAATCAATCTCCATTCCTGCTCAACTCAGATCACTGAGAACAAGCACCTCCACCAACAACAAAAGGTAAAAAGGTAAAGATTCCCCTCGCACATATGTGCTAGTCGTTCCCGCCTCTAGAGGGTGGTGCTCATCTCTGTTTCAAAGCTGAAGAGCCAGTGCTGTCCGAAGACGTCTCCGTGGTCATATGGCAGCATGACTAAATGCCAAAGGCGCACGGAATGCTGTTACCTTCCCACCAAAGGTGGTCCCTATTTTTCTACTTGCATTTTTTACCTACTTTTGAACTGCTAGGTTGACAGAAGCTGGGACAAGTAATGGGAGCTCACCCCATTACGAGGCACTAGGGATTCGAACCGCTGAACTGCCGACCTTCTGATCGACAAGCTCAGCGTCTTAGCCATTGAGCCACCGTGTCCCACCAACAATAGGCGAATGCAAAAATTACTATACAGATATTGCCCTCTACATGAGCTACAGAAACTTCTAGAATTACAAAAGGGGTTTTAAAAAAAATTGAGCAGCTAACTCCCATCCCCATTTGTCAACACACCCTGCATGCGTTTGGCCACTTTGTGAAAACATCTGAGTGGTTAAAATATGAGGAAAGCTCATTGCTGACAATATGTCATTCCTCCCGAATGGAAAGTTTTGATGATGGCACAATGTGATCCGTTTGGGGCCAGACATCTTTCCCAAGAGCTACAATCTGAGTCGCATTATAGAACATTCACATGTTTGAGGGGAAGAGAAGAATGACTCACTTGAGGCCAAAGATTGGGAGGTGAGTCAAGGTGAAGCAGGGGTTCGCTGCACACTGTTTATACAAGCAGGAAAATCAAGCTAGCAATTTTTTACAGGAGCTATAAAACTGACTGGAAAGATTATATTGGGATTGCTGATAGGACTGCCTATGAAATCTGTTAGAGGGGGCCAAGTTCGCCCTGCCTATAAGTTGCTCTTGAATTCCAGTGTCAAAACTTAAAAATAAAATTTTGTCATTTGAGCTGTGCTGCAGCTGAAAAAGAAAAAAAAAATGGCTCTATGGTCCAAGAAGGATAATTTATGTGATTTTTGTGACGCAGGATCAATGCTGTATGAGGAGGGGGTTCTCCAGATCATGTTCGTTCTTTTGTGCCAAGCCATAATGTGTTTGATTTTGACTTAATGCGTTGCATAGATCCATCCCATTTCTGTTGTTTAATGTTATATGAGAAGTAGGCCCCAACGATTGTTCAGCCAACTGTAGTTAAAGAAACCACAGCTTAGAATACTGTGCAAACTCAGCCTGTTCAAGATACTTTTGATCTATAAAGCCACAGCGCTCCAGATGTGTGAAATGGGTCTCCCTAGGCAGATATGAATATTTGCTAGAAAAGTGATCAAATTGCCTCTGCTCTCCCACCTCCCACCATTTCCCCCCACCCTACTGTCCTTCCACAGAGTAAATGAAACCATATGGAAAGCTTTAATGTATCTACTGGAACTCCACAAGCAACTGAGTGTGGGATAATTTATTTTGTCCAAGACTTCCCTAGTGGACTGGTCTATTCCAAACAAAGAACAAAGGTGGGCTGGAAAAGGAGGTTCGGGGCGGGGGGGAAACTCAGATACACTAGAATTGGCTTTTAACACTAGATTCCAACCTGCAACAATTAATCAGGGGAACTCCTTGCCTCCAGAAATTGTGGGTGCTCCAACACTGGAAGTTTTTAAGAAGAGATTGGACAACCACTTGTCTGAAATGGTATAGGGTTTCCTGCTTGAGCAAAAGGTTGGACTAGAAGATCCCTTCCAACTCTGGTATTCTGTTATACACGTTCATATACGAGATGGCATTTTTGTTAAAGGCCAGCAAATATATATTATCACACCTTTGCATTACACATAAACCAATAGGATGCTCATGCCACATTCTCTCTTGCTGACCCCCATACATACAGCCCAAGAGTGGTGCCGAAGCTGCCAGTTAAATCTGCAATAGTGAAAAGTGAAAATATTTTAATGATCGAATGAGAAAAAACAAATTCCACTATCTGTCAGGGCCAGAAGGAAGTGCCCGTTTCATGAAATCATTTAGCTCACCATATTAAGAAGCAGAAAACTCAGAGCCGAGTTAAAATTTTCAGAGATTCTTGATGTGGAAATATGGGTTGCAGATAGGTAAATGCTCCTTTTCCGTAAAGATAGCAACATTAGCTACTCGTTTTACATATCCCACTGAGGCATAATATCATTTGCTTATTTGTGGCTGGGCATGACATGTAAATCCAGTCACTCTGTTTACAGCTTAGCTTGATAGGAAACTTCAACCATGGTTTATTCAAACCATGATTTAAGCTCAGTCTGTGGGCTCCGTGATGAGTTTCATCAAAAAGTGATATTCTTAAGACTCACATGTATGACGACATACATGTTCCTGGGCAGCATCCCTTTTATCAGATGCTTATGTTCACCTCGGTTGCCTGTTCCCGATTACTATTTACCACCCGATTTTTCCCCTGGGTTGAGCCTTGGTGGTACAGGGGTTTAAGGCACCCTGTTATTAAGCTGGTTATTAAGACCAGCTGCCTGCAATTACTGCAGGGTTCGAATCTCGCCAAGGCTCAAGGTTGACTCAGCCTTCCATCCTTTCTAAGGTAGGTGAAATGAGGACCCAGTTTGTGGGGGCAATAAGCTGACTTTGTATAAATATACAAAAGGATGAAGGCTATTGCTTAACGCATTGTAAGCCGCCCTGAGTCTTCGGAGAAGGGCGGCATATAAATCAAATTAAAAAAAAAAAATTGTTAGGTTTTGTGTCTCTTTGCTTAGAAAGACTGTTTCTGCTTTATTTCAGCCAGTACTTCCCAAGCAGCTCAATTCCAAGGAGAATCAAGCCTGTTAAGCTTTACAAATAATCACTCCCCAGCCATTTTTTTTACTGCAAGGCCTGCCAAAATTAAAAATAAAAAAATTAAATAAAGGCAGTGGTCAGAAACACCACATGTCTTGGATGTCCTGCCAAGAAGGATCATGACTTATTCTTATGCAAGTATCTCAATGAGTTTTGCCAGCTTTAAATCAAGCAAGCTCATCTTACATAACGGCTTGGCAGTTTTGCCTCCGGGCTCACTGGGGGCTGCAAAGGGTTATCTGAGTTTTGCAGGATTTTTATTTATTTATTTATTTTATTTTATTTTATTTTATTCTATTTTTATATGCCGCCCTTCTCCGGAGACTCAGGGCGGCTTACAATGCGTTAAGCAATAGCCTTCATACTTTTGTATATTTTATATAAAGTCAGCTTATTGCCCCCACAAACTGGGTCCTCATTTTACCCACCTTAGAAAGGATGGAAGGCTGAGTCGATCCCAGTTTTACAATGCTTGTGAGAATAACAGAACTGGGAGGAACCTTGGAGGTCTTCTAGCCCAACCCTGTGCTCTAACAAGAAACACTGTGCCATTTCAGACAAGTTGCTGTCCCCATCTCCAGTGTTTGGAGCATCCACAACTCCTGGAGGCATGTCATTCCACTGAATTATTGTTCTAACAGTCAGGAAATTTTCCTTAGTCCTAGGTTGGTTCTTTCCTTGATTAGTTTCCATCCCTCGCTTTTTGTCCTGCCTTCAGGTACTTTGGAGAACAGGTTGAAACCCCCCCCCCACTTCTTTGTGGCAGCCCCTCAAATATTGGAACGCTCTCCTTGGACTCTCAAAAACTTGAAAACAGGCTTCTCCAGGTTGGATTAGGAAGACAAACATTGCAGGGGGAAAACTCTGATCACCAGGGATAAATAAGCTAGATATTATTTCCTTTGGGGTACTTAGACAAATGTAAGGGATGCAGTGGCTAAGTGGCTAAAACGCTGAGCTTGTCGATTGAAAGGTCGGCAGTTCAGCAGTTCGAATCCCTAGTGGCGCATAACGGGGTGAGCTTCCGTTACTTTTCCCAGCTTCTGCCAACCTAGCAGTTCGAAAGCACGTAAAAAATGTAAGTAGAAAAATAGGGTCCATCTTTGGTGGGAAGGGAACAGCGTACCGTGCGCCTTTGGCGTTGAGTCATACCGGCCACATGACCACGGAGACATCTTCGGACAGCGCTGGCTCTTCGGCTTTGAAACAGAGATGAGCACCGCCCCTAGAGTCGGGAATGACTAGCACATATGTGCGAGGGGAACCTTTACTTTACTTCAACAAAAGGATTCTGTGCTAGTTTGTAACTAGATCTGGTTTTCTCTGTCTCCATGAGATCAGCAAGACTGGAGAACTCAAGTCGATGTAGCTCAGCTACTGGGTTATTGAAAGCATTGCAGAGCTAGAGCTGGCTTGTTTTTAGATGCCATGGCTTACTCTCCCCATTAAAAGGAACTCTTGCTTTGCCTCTCCCTCTGGCTTCAGTTTCTGCAAAGAATGTATTGGTTGGATAACTGACAGCTTCCCCCCTGTAGTCCACAGGCAAAAGGAGGACGGGTGAAATTGGCTAACGTTTTGTCAGTTTCCCTCCACTGTACTGTACTTTCTTCCACAGGGACAAGTCCATGGCATCGTGTCAAGCTATTGGTGGGGTTGTTGTTTTCCTATTCATTCTTTTCATGTGAAATGGAGAGAACGCAAGGAGATTTATTGCTGTAGGACCTACTGCAAGTCTGGCTATCATATCTTGCTTCTTGCTCTCACTGCTAATTCTTTTCACTCCCCCAGAGTTTTGTCAACATGAAATACTGGGGACACGGACTGCATCATTGCTCTGTCAAGCAGAGCAAAAATCCTTTCAAAGCTACGGTACACAAAAGGGAGAAGATGAAAAGTGGGGGGTGGACCCCAATTTGGCACTTTGCAGGACAGTTTTAAGACGTTGCAGGTAAAATTAATCTTGGCAGCATTTCATCCATTTGACTTTCGGTTACTCCGCTTGGTTGTCTGAGGAGCTGCAAGGCCATCAAGCCAATGTTCCCCTTTCAAAGACACGAAGCTTAGAAGCTGTTAATTGTGGTGGAAGGTTAGAGTTCCCTCTAATGTGGAAATAAAACCCTAGTGTCTTAAAAAAAAACACAACCTAGCTGTTGCAAATACACCTCTGCTGAGCTGAAAATAAATCAGCTCCCCAGCACTGCTGACATTATGAGAATACAAAGATGCAGAATAGTGGAAATAAAGACAATTACAGATAGCTTTCAAACTGCTTCAGAGACTTGGGGAAGTAAATACAGAATATTGTGTGAAGGTGCCCTTGTTTTATCTGGGATCCCGCTAATTTGAAGGACACGTCAGATGAATCTAGGAACATTTGTTCAATTTCTACCAAGGAGGCTTCCTTTTAGCCAAGACTTAGGCAGCTGCCTGATTTATTCTAATTTGGAGTGTCCCTTATTGGGGGGGTGGGGGAGGCTGTAGAATGAACCACAAAGCAGGAGGAAAGTTTTACTTCTATTTCTTGAAGCCTTTCAAGGTTGCCCAGCTTCAGAATTAGTTGAAGAGTAGTTGATACCCTCCTTTTTGCTAGAGACCTTCCATGCTAATGAAATGAATACTGTAATCCTGGGGAAAAAAGCTGATGGAAACAACTTTCCTAGGCAGATAGGAGCCAGAATATTTAAGCTAAGTAGTATTTGGCCATTCACTTACAGGCAATTAACATTTCTCAACCTGGTTATGCTGCTGCTAATGCATTACTACTATTGTAAAATGCAAACACATGCGCCTTTCCGCTAAATTCAATGGCGTATATCTTGTCCCCCAACATAGTCAAAGCTTTCTACCAACTTCAGCTGAAATGCAAATAAATGTCTATGCTTAATACTCATTAAGGTCAATGCAAAATATACATATATTAAAACCATAACAAAACATATTTGGAATTTTAAAACACCCAACACCATTTCCTTTTGTAGAAGTGATATTTCTCAAATCCGTGCCTACCATTTTCTGATCGGTGCCATTAAATCATTTAGCAACTAATTACGACATGCTGTTGGGGTGAGTTAATTCTGGGTGGAGTTTCCTCTTGCTGTTCTCTTTTCAGTGGAAAGAGACAGAGAAAGTTCCCATTTAACTCTTGAGTGAGAAAAATCCTGTATTGTCAGCCTTCTTCAACCAGATGTTTTGCAACTGGACTGATACTACAGGTCCCAAAATTCCTAGCCTTTGGCTAGGAATTACATCCTTTTCTTGAATGAGAACCATGAAAGTTGAAAAATATGGATCAGAACAACATGACTCTTAAGATTAAAAGTTACAGAAATACCTTGAGAAGCCAACTGGCAAATTTATTAAATCCTAGCAAGCCAATATGGACAGAGTCACAGTCATATATGCCTTGTGAATCACGGGATCCAAGCCTGATATTGAATATTAAAGTAGAATTCAGGAAACAAGGACAAAAAAAGAAAAAAAAGATTTTGAGGTCCAAGGTAGTCCACGAGGAAAATCAGCAAGTTGTAAAACCAGCAACTTGTTCCTCTTGTGATTTTTTTTTTCTTTGTATTGATTTTTGTTTTTAAATGCTTTTAACAATCATAAACTGCCCGGAGTTGTTGGAAGACAGGTGACATATAAACTTAATTGTTACATAACTTTTCATATTGAACTCGATTATATAATGATAATAATTTAGGGTAAGAGAAGGTGTTTACACAAATTGCAATTTAAACCCTTGCAATTTGCATAGATGTTTGTTTGCTGTGTTGTGGGGGGGGGGGGTGTCTTGCCACAGAATCTCCCTTTCTTTATTCGTTGCAGTCTGGGACGTACCTTTCTTTTCTCCAGTAAAGGGTACAATATCTGGTCTGTCTTGGTGCTCCAATGCTTCTTTTTCCAAGTAGGACAATAGTCGTTCTCTATCGAAAGGTCCCGTGGCAGGTTTACTGGTCTGATCTTTCTGTCGAAAGCCAGCTGGTAGAAGGGCATTCTGCCACAGGGAGTGTGAGAAACAGAAGGAATTATTCTATCAGGAGGAGTTGAACATTTCCACAACTTCTTTTAATGTGACATCTAGCTCATGCGCATGTCTGTTTCAGAGCAAACAGAATTGAAAAAGGATACAGATAGTCATCCTTTTTTAACGACCCCATAATCCCTTGTGGGATGGAGTCTGGGCAACTGAATGGAGCTGAATGTTTACTGGCCGGATGCCCTTCCTGTCGCCAATGGGGAGTTTTATTCAGCAGATATATTCTCATTGTGCCCAGAGAGAGAAATATCTGCCTCTACCTAGGATCAAACTCCCAGCCTCCTGATTGCGAAGTGAGAACTCCACCTCTAGGCCACCGCACCACCCAAAAAGGATACAGGTAGTCCTCGACATAAAACATTTGTTTAGCGACCCTTCAAACTTACCATGGCACTCAAAAAAGTGATTTACAACCTGTCCTCGCATTTACAACCATTGCAGCATCCCCTACCTAACTCAACACATAGAGCTGCCAGAGGGATCTTTTTTTTTTTCTCAGAAATTGCATTGCATTTGAAAAATGTTGTACACGCTACAAAGCTGATTTGGGAAAAGTGCTTCAGAGCTGAAGGGAGCTATTCATTAAAACACCACCATTTTTTCAGACTTGAGCAGAAGTCTGAAAAAAATTAGGTTTGTTGAATGACTAGCAGAAAGATGCTTCTCTCTATAGCAATAGCACTTGGACTTACTTACCGCTTTACAGTGTTTTACAGCCCTCTCTAAGCAGTTTACAGAGTCAGCATAATTGCCCCCAAGAATTTTGGATACTCGTTTTACCCACCTCGGAAGGATGGAAGGCTGAGTCAACCTTGAGCCTGGTGAGATTTGAAGTGCCAAATTGCAGTCAGCCGGCAGTCAGCAGAAGTAGCCTGCAGTACTGCACTCTTAACCACTGCGCCACCATGGCCCATACCTTACAAAGCACTTCTGAATCATTTTCAAAGCACACGCAGATCTAGTAGACATTAAACTGCATCCCCAACCCACCATCATCCTCTCAGTATGTCTATTTGGCTATCATCTTCTCCTGCTTCATGAGTCCCTTCAAACATTAGCAAGAGACCTCTTTGTTCCTTCTGAATGATTGCAAATTCCATAATCTATTGTCACAGGTCACATTGATGGAACTGAAGACATCTCATTTGGATTGTTTATCCTAGTCTTTGAACTTGGGCATTACAGTATATACAAGGGATTATGGTTCGCTGTGATAGACATTGTGGATACAGTTAAACCAAACTAACCATGAATCTAGCTTGTATCTTTATACCTTCAGGCATTATAAACTTTTAAGGGGCTAATTTTGAACATTGGAAATATGGTTTCATTGCTTAGAATGTACCTCTGGATCTAGGTCATCAAGAACATTCTCTAGCTGTTTTAGTTCATCCTCAGAGAGTTTGTTCAGAATTTCATCTTCGTTGATGTTTTTGTATTTCTCCAACTCTTTCCGGAATGGCACTGACATGTCTCTCAATCACGTCCGTTGACGTTTACCTGTCAATCATTCACAAGACAGTCTTCCGGATCCCTGGAAGGAAGGAAGATGGTCAGTTCTCTCTGATAATTTACAATCATTGCAGAAATGGTTTATTGGCAGCGTTTTACATGATATGATTTATAATACAAAACCTAATCTTAATATCTGCTTGGTTCTTTCAACTACTAAATCTACATCACATATATCAGTTCGTTGTAATTCTTCTAACACGCCTCTAAGAATTATTAGCTGCATCTCATGAAGTTCTCACAAGTCATAAGCTAACTCTACCCACCTGAGTTTCTCATTGTCAAAGCAAAGGAGCATTTATTTTATCAATATGGCCTGTCTGTGTTCAGATATATTCTTTTATCTTTGTTTTTTTTTTTCTGGCCCTGCCTCTTTGCTTGTCCTTTGACTTGGCATGACTTGGTGCTGGGTTGTCCCATGGCCCAATCACAACCATTCACGGAGATGAAGGATCTTCCATCTCCTGTGCAATGCCTGCATGTGTGGAACTGGAAAGAATGAGATTTACCCAGGAGAATTTCTTCCCACACTTTTCTCAAGGTTAGTTTCTCTATTCCAGCAAAAGATAGGAAATATTTGCTGACTTGGAAACTATTTTCAGTTTGTGTGGTCAAGTTTACAGCATTGTTTACCCATTGGATTCATTTATTAAGATCTGCACACAGAATGACACACAAGGTTACTGATTAATTTCTAAATCCTTACAGTGAGACAAGAAGTATTATCAATTCATGTGAGACAGAAAGTCGTGTTTATAATTGGGATCAGTTGCTTCAAAATTTTCGGGTGCTTACTTATTCTTGCTTCTCAAACATGTTTTCCACCCAGAAGGAAAAAAACGTTCTTATATTCTAAATAAAAGTATGAAATATTACCTTCACTCTGACTTCGCTTCATGATCTCATCTAGTAATGTGATCGTACTGGTTGGAGCACATGATTCTTAAATTATGTGGAGATCCCGTTGTACTATATGTCATTCTTGGACTACTTCTTAACCTCAACAATATGTCAGAGCTCACCCATGTGACTTCTTTCTTACCAATATTTTGTTTTCAACATCTCAACACTCCCAAGAAATGTAGATGACTCAAAATAAAGACAGACTTTAGAATTCCCACAATGCTTCTGTCATAGTGTCATCCTGAGAACAATTAATATATCAACCCTCCTAGGTGGGAGTTAAAAATTGGCTGAAAGAACTACTCTTGCTGCTCAATTTGAAAAGTTCCCGATGGGATACATCAATTCTCTTTTTTGAGTACGGTCTCGAGAAACAATTTTATTGGGCTTAATTTTTTTTTCTTCTCACTAAAAATTGTTTAAACATGAAGACTCTCTATTCCATTAAAAGAAACCAATCGAACTGGGCCTCAATCCTTGTTGTCATATTCAATAGATGCTTTTCTGGTCCTTTGATGTAATTGTGCAGCTGTTTATGTACATCAAGCTCACTCTTGCTTTGATCTAGAGAAGATTAAAGAGTTTCATAGTGGAGGAAAGAAGGAAAATATCTCACTTTGCTGTGCCAAAAAAAGAGGAACAACAGAACTAGACAAGAATAACATTTAATGGGTGTGGTCTGTTAACAGAAACAACCTTCATTTACTCGTTGCTTTAGCCCAGTTGCAATGAGGACTAGTCTCTTTATGGAAATCTGGAAATATAACCAAAAGAAAGCAAGGTTTTCTCTACGAACCTCCCAGAATTGGCATCCCAACATCAGAAGTCATCCAACCAGATTACAGGTGGATGGTTGAGGTGCACCAAACTTGTGGCCTTCTAGATAAACCCCAACTGCAAATCACAGGTGACCTGGCCAGCAGGTGCAGTGAAGAGAACTGCTGGGAGTTACTGTTTAGCATCCTCTGAAAACTTTAGAGCAAAGAATATGAAGAAAATCAGAGCGGACTGATAATCAAACCAGCTTTCTCTGTCTTGATGATTCCTCTTCCACATATGTCTGCAGGCTAATTCAGAAAACTGGGGGTTCCAAACTCTCTCTCAAGCCAGAGTTGGGAAGCTGGGTTAAAGTTGGATCACAACTGGGCTGCTTGCATAGATTCAAATCCTCACTCACTGAATAACTTTGGATCAATCACTTATTCTTGATCGCTTGCCTTACAGAGTTGTTGTAAAGAAAGAAACCAAGAGAAACTATTTGGGAGAGCATACTTAATATTTCATGCAAAGCAATTATTCTGCTCCACATAAATTGGTCTTTTCAGGTTTTTCTCTCCTAGATGCTCCTTCCATAAAATGTTTCTCTTGGGAAAGAATTCCTGTTTCAGAAAGCAGCAAACTCTACACTTTGACTAAGGTCATAAACCGATAATTACTTCTTTGAATTCTTCCAGGAGAAACTCTCCATCTTGCTGTTTCGGATACATTTCTTTCTTTCTTTCAGAGATAACATTTTATGGGAACCAAGAGTGGCTCTATAAAAATGAAAAGACACATCTTGCAGAATATAGGGCACTAATAGTTGTGATTCGCTACACACACACACCAATTCTAGAATGGAAAGAGATTTTAGAGGTTGTAGTCTAATTTACTGCTACGCAGAAATCTTGCCACAATGGCTTTTTGTATTGAAAGATAAATTCTGCTTAATTCCCTCCCAACTCTTTGGGTAGAGTGTTTTCCATTTCTGCACTGAACTATTTTTACTCTTTGACCCAGGGATGAAATCCAGCAGGTTCTGACAGGTTCTGGAGAACCGGTAGCGGGAATTATGAGTAGTTTGGAGAACCGGCAAATACTACCTCTGGCTGGCCCCAGAGTGGGGTGGGAATGGAGATTTTGCAATATCCTTCCCCCAGGAGTGGGGAGGGAATGGGGATTTTGCAGGATCCTTCCCCTGCCATGCCCACCAAGCCACACCCACCAAGCCACACCATGCCCACCAAGCCATGCCCACATAACCAGTAGTAAAAAAAATTTGGATTTTGACCACATTTTTCTACTATTTAGGTAAAGTAATCATTTTTCCAATTCCAAGCCATTGTCTCTAGTCCTTTCCCCTGGAGCAACATTTAATTTTTTTCACAATGATAAAATTAACTACCCATCCGCCAAGAAGAAAGCAGCGTGCCAGAAATTATCTGTATCCTAGATGAGCAGACAAAATGTGAGCTTAACATATCCAAATACAGCTTTCATCCCACAAAATTCAGAAAAATTGAACCACGGGCATGCTCATAAAAAAATGCTGAAAACTCAGCATTAGTTCTTTCGCCATAACTGATGGACATTTGGGATTATTTGCAGGTTGTGGTGAGAAAAGTCAGGATGATGGCTGCAATGATGCAGTTGAAGCTTTGCCTATTTCTCATGCGTGATACACATAAATAAAATAAGAACAGGTAGTCTACAACTAACGACCACAACTGAGCCCAACATTTATGTTGCTAAGTGAGAAATATGTTAAGTGAGTTTTGCCCCATTTTACGACTTTTGTTTCCAATCACTGCAATTGTTAAGTTAGTAACACCGTTGTGTCGTGAATCTGGCTCCCCCATGGACTTTGCTTGTCAGGAGGTCGCAAAAGGAGATCCCATGATCCCGGGATCCTGCAATCATCATAAATGTGAGTCAGTTATCAAGCATCCAAATCAGTGGTGGGTTTCAAAATTTTTTACTACCGGTTCTGTGGGTGTGGCTTGGTGGGCATGGCAGGGGAAGGATACTGTAAAATTTCCATTCCCACCCCACTCCAGGGGAAGGTTACTACAAAATCCCCATTTCCTCCTGATCAGCTGGGACTCGGGAGGCAGAGAATAGATGGGGGCGGGGCCAGTCAGAATTACTACCGGTTCTCTGAACTACTCAAAATTTCAGCTACCAGTTCTCCAGAACTGGTCAGAACCTGCTGAAACCCACCTCTGATCCGAATGTAAATCACATGACCATGGGGATGCTGTGACAGTCATAAGTGTGAAAAATGGTCGTAAGTCACTTTTTTCTGTGCCATTGTAACTTATTTCCTAACTAAGTTAGGAAATAAGGATAGCAAGCAGTGCAATTAATAGGGAAGATGATGTGTTTGGAAGCATATCCATTGCTCACAAAACGGCCACATCAATCCATCTTCCAATCAATTCCATGAAACTCAGAGGTATGATTGATAGATTAATCAATACAAGCTCCTATTGGGCCTTATTCAACCAAAATGAGCTTAATAACCAGCCATGCAGGCAGTGTATTTTTCCCGGTCCAGATTCCCAAGATTTAGTTTTTCTTTTTAATCTCATTTAATTTAAGCTTTTAAAGTTTTCTTTGGACATGTTTATTTTGGCAGACACATCTGGCATGGCCACTTGCCTTGCTCTTAAAATGTACTGATTACACAACTGCAGCTGGATCACAAGGAGGTGGTGTCATCTGTGGATTTAGAAAGGAGACGGCACAAGAAAGACAACCCAATTTTCCAACAAGTGAGTCCCTTTGAACCTTTTGTGTTTTAAAACAAGCATTTTAACTGAATTCTCTGGTTTGTTAAATACTAAACACGAAGTATTTAGTATTTAACTAAATACTTCGTATTTTAAATACGAAGTATTTAAAAAAAGAAAATTGATTTTTTTTAAGGACACCCCAATTTATAGAGAATTACATATATCAACGAGCCCTTTTCGCCTCCATTCTCTATACAGAAACTAGGATCCTCCACTGTCCTCGGCCACAGATTGTTTCAAAGTGACTTAATTAACCACAATAAATAGTCCTTATTTTACAAGCACGCCCACGGTCGAACCAAAAGCAAACAAGTCATGTTGGGGTCAGCAAGTGGTGTGAACTCCGAACGTAAAAGAGAGGAGATTCCGAGGAAGGCATCTGGGTTAAATCATAAGCCAAGACACAACTTGGGAGCGATCCTGGGGGGTGGACAAAAACGCATTCTCATAGTCTGATGGGGCAATGGAATATTAAATTCACTCCGATTTAGCTCCGTGACCTCCTCTAGTAACCAGATGCTACTGATTGGCACATGAAGTCACTTCACTCACTCCAGTTCCTGATTTCTAAGGGTTGAGTCTCGTGGTTGAGAGACAGGCTAACTTGGGCTCTGTCCATCTGCTGAAATCAACCCCAAAAGACAAGGCTGCCATCTTAGCCCTGATTTCTAGGAAGCAAAAAAAAAACCTTTGAAAACCACAGGGTTTTCACAATATTTTTTTTAAAAAAAACTCTGCACAAAGGGAGACGTTTCCTGCAATGGGAGCATCTGCTGCAGGAGAGAGAGATCCATCGCCAAATGATCAATTGGGGGTAAAATAAACTCGATTTCCCCCCCCTTCCTCCCCCCTCCCTCCCAAGGGATTGGGGATGATGGGAAGGATTTCTTTCCTGCCTTCCACACTCGTTTCCCGGAGAATCACCATCAAGGTGGATCGAAGCCATTGGCCAAACCTAGGTCCCTGCAACTAAAACCAGAGGCTCCTTTCTTTCCCCCACCCCTACCCCACCCCAAAATAGCCACCCAGGAAGCTGCATAGGAGGGGGCTGCCTGCAATTACTGCAGGGTTCGAATCTCACCAAGGCTCAAGGTTGACTCAGCCTTCCATCCTTTCTAAGGTAGGTAAATTGAGGACCCAGTTTGTGGGGGCAATAAGCTGACTTTGTATAAATATACAAAAGGATGAAGGCTATTGCTTAACGCATTGTAAGCCGCCCCGAGTCTCCGGAGAAGGGCGGCATATAAATCAAATTAAAAAAAAGAAGAAGAAGAAGAAGAAGTCTGCCCTGATAGGAGACCATCCTTCTTCTCTTCCCATCCCTTTTCCCTTCAATATACCATTCAGGAACTTGTAACTAAGATACCCCACCGCGATTTTTTATTTTTTTATTTTTAAAAAAGCTCCTTTTCACAACATTTGGCGATTCTTGCCAAGAATCGGGGCGGATCCTTCCCCACCCACCCATCACTCGTCCTCCCATCTCCGGGCAACAGCACAACGGCTCGGGCACCGGAGCATCCAGCAAAAAAAAAAAAAAACCTTCAAGGCAGTTGTTGGGCAGCAGCCGGAGTCTTGCAAGAGCTCTCCAGGCTGGCTGGCACGGGATGCCCTCGCCTCGCCTTCTTCCCAGCAGAAGCAGCAGCAGCAGCAGCAGCATCCTTGCTGTAGGATAGGCGGAGGGCGGCGGCAGGCAAAGAGCCAAGCGACCCTGGGAAACGGGGGAAGGAAAAGGGGCGATCGCAGGGGCTTACCTCCTCCTCCTCCCCCTGGCCGGGGCCCTCTCGCCCGACTGGCAGCCCCCGCACCTCGCCCCGCTCCTTTCTCCTCGCCTTCCAGCCGAACCAGCCCAAAGCGCTGTCAAAAGAGGCGCAGGGCGCTTTGCCCAAACCAGCCGCCGCCGCCGCGCAGCCTCAGTCGCGCCGCCGGGCACTATGGGGCGCGTAGTTCGAGGCGGCTGCCATGGTGACGCTTCTCGAGTGTTGAGGCGGGGTGGGGAGCCGTTCGCGCCCACCTTATGTCCTGCACAGACCGGAGGATGGGCCGGCTTTGCTGGGTAGGTCCCGGGATTCAGCGGTCCCTCTCTCGCGGGATGCAGGGCGCTGGCACCTGTTGGGGTTTCCTGTGAGAAGCATCCCCTGCTCCTCTGTGTGTGTGTGTGTGTGTGTGTGCTGGAGTTGGGAGGGCAGGAATAGAATAGAATAAAGTAGAATAGAGTGGAATAGAATAGAATAGAATAGAATAGAATAGAATAGAATAGAATAGAATAGAATAGAATAGAATAGAATAGAATAGAAGAATAGAATAGAATAGAATAGAATAATAGAATAGAATAATATATGGAAGGGAAGGGAAAGGAAGGGAAGGGAAGGGAAGGGAAGGGAAGAGAAGAGAAGAGAAGAGAAGAGAAGAGAAGAGAAGAGAAGAGAAGAGAAGAGAAGAGAAGAGAAGAGAAGAGAATATATGGAATGGAATGGAATGGAATAGAATAGAATAGAATAGAATAGAAGAATAGAATAGAATATATGGAAGGGAAGGGAAAGGAAGGGAAGGGAAGGGAAGGGAAGGGAAGGGAAGGGAAGGGAAGGGAAGAGAAGAGAAGAGAAGAGAAGAGAAGAGAAGAGAAGAGAAGAGAAGAGAATATATGGAATGGAATAGAATAGAATAGAATAGAATAGAATAGAATAGAATATATGGAATGGGCTGGAATGGAATAGAATAGAATAGAATAGAATAGAATAGAATAGAATAGAATAGAATAGAATAGAATAGAATAGAATTCTTTATTGGCCAAGTATAATTGGACACACAAGGCATTTATCTTGGTGCATACGCTCTCTGTGTACATAAAAGATACATTCGTCAAGAATCATAAGGTACAACACTTAATAATAGTCATAGGGAAACAGTCATACATTTAAGGATAAAGTTACAGTCATAAGTGGGAGGAGATGGTTGATAGGAACGATGAGAAGATTAATGGTAATGCAGACTTAATGAATAGTTTGACAGTGTTGAGGGAATTCTTTGTTTAGCAGAGTGATGGCGTTGGGGAAAAAGCTGTCCTTGTGTCTAGTTGTTCTGGTGTGCAGTGCTCTATAGCGTTGTTTTGAGGGTAAGAGTTGAAACAGTTTATGTCCAGGATGCGAGGGGTCTGTAGATATTTTCACAGCCCTCTTTTTTGACTCGTGCAGTATACAGGTCCTCAATGGAAGGCAGGTTGGTAGTAATTGTTTTTTCTGCAGTTTTAATTATCCTCTGAAGTCTGTTATCTCAGGTAACTTTAACTTTAAAGTTAAGTTTAACTGAGTAAATCTCAGTTAGCTTACTGGATTTGAAAGTGCATTACGAAAAAAAACAAAACCCTGGTCTTCTAAAATATAGTCCTTTGTCCCCTTCTCCCCAAATAAATATTAAGTTCAGGAGTTAAAATGTCTTTCATCCAAGTATTTCATCCTGGCACACACGGTTTCCCTACCCTGTTTTGTCTTTTTTTTTTACTATTGGTTTTATTTGCCCTATCTTCCATTATTTTATAGGCAGTGAACTCAACCCATCTTCTTCCTCCTATCCCACAACAACCATCCTGTGAAGTGAATTGAGCTGAGGGAAAGTGACTGGCCCAAGGTTACCCAATTGGCTTTCATGCCTAAGGAGGACATGGTCCCCCAGTTTCTAACCTGATGCCTAACTACTAGACAAAATTACCAGGGCTTTGAAAGTTAAATGAGAGTGTCAAGTTGAAATTCACCATTGTTTCTCAATTGGCGATGTGCCTATCACAGATAACATTCTGAAGCAGTTAGGTGGTGAGTCATGAATGTTTAAGTCCCTAAAATTTAGTATAAATAATAAATACAGTGCTTGCAAATACATAAATATCCCCAGAAAAAGTCCCCTGGGCTTTCTCTATCTATTGTGATGGGATACAAGTTCTTTGATAGACCGATTGGTGGAATTTAAGATACAAAGCTTAAGAAACACCAATCTAATGAACTGCTATTCTTTCTGTTTTTCTAATTAGTGGTCCCACTAACATCTTTCTTTTATTTAATGTTTTATAATAAACATTACAAGTAGACAAAATCGCAACAAAAATAAAATGGTGCAAGAACATCATTATATGCTAAGAACATGTTGGCCCTTGATTTGGAGGGTGAACTCTGACGCCTACGTTCCTGATAATGGAGGGGTTAGTGAATTTGGCATGCAAGAATTATATGGTGTTATGGTCATATGCAAATAGATCCATCATCCCCATTCTTCAGACAGATTTAATTTAGAGAGCCCCCGGGAGGCAGCTAAATCCTGAAGTAATGACTACAGCTGAGTTTGCACCAAGAGAACATCCCCAGGGCAAACTCAGAAGCAATGATTTATATACGACAGATTGCAGAAAATAGGTCAAGGGAGGCAGATGGGGCCATCCAGGAAACATATTACCTTTCCCTTTGCAGTTATTCCTTATCAATTAAAATGAAAACATGTCAGGTTTCCTTAATTAGAAGGAACATTCAAGCAATACTTTTGCCCAGCTTTACCTGTGTCATGAAACTAGATTCTGTAAAGATCCTATTGCTTTCAAGTACCTAAAGTGAAAATGTTCTTACTTTACCAATCCATTCCTATTGACTTTAGAAGTCTTCTTTGTTAATCTTAAATTACTTGACTACAATTAATAATAATTGATGCCTGGTCAGTTTCCGTTACACATTTAACCTTTAATACAACAATGAGAATTTGCGTATTCATATTTCTTTTATAATGTGACTTGTATGGTTTTTGTTTTGGGTGTTACACAAATTCGTCTGCCTATAATGGGTTCACAGATTATTGTTAAAGAAACTGCGATTTAGTCCTTTGAATGGACCTGGTCTACAGCTTTTTTTATTTGGTTCTGACCTCATGGCTTTCTTTCTTTCTTTCTTTCTTTCTTTCTTTCTTTCTTTCTTTCTTTCTTTCTTTTTCTTTCTTTCTGAACTCACAATAGTACAGCATAAACTCTGCACTGAGTAACAGTGTATGAATCTGATGAAATGAAACACCCATCAATAAAAGCTTTTACTGTAATATAAAAGCCTTAAAGGCAAAAAAAGAGTAAACAGGCATCTCACACATCTTCAGATGCCTATCCCAACCCTCACTTGGCACAGAAAATAGATGCTAGGTCTGAACCTAAAGGAAGATGGAGATGCATGATTAAAATTAAATCATTACAACAATAATGTAGACTGAAGGTTGCACAGCAAAACTGCAGTTATATTACAATAAACAAATGTTGCTATTAGCCCCTGGGTTTCCCCAGAGCTAGTCCATAAAATAGAATGCTCACCAAAAGTTTCATTGGACCAAGCTTTCATACCTCCAGGAGAAAAAAGGTGACAGGTCTTAGCCTCTGTTGGATTAAAGATTAACCGATGTGCAAAAAGAGTTTTTCCCCCAAAGCATTTTTATACGTCTCGCAGTCAACAGAATTCTGAAGTTTGTGCAAGGCTCATCAATCACAGGCATAAGCATGGCAGAATTATGTTCAGGACAAGGGTTGAGCAGAACATACAAGAGCATTGGTTAACACAGTGGAGTAGGCTTTCTAACATGTGAAATGAAAAAGCAACATTTCGCTGACTTTGACCGTTTTCTAAAAAACTGATTTGAGTTGGAACTGGTTAGTACTTGGAAAATCCCATAACTGTCATCCTGAAAAAATTGAAAACACCCCCCCACCCAAACAATGGCAAACTATTTCTAAAAGCAACAGGAATGTAACCCCAGCCACCAGGAGTTCAGCTCAATTCAAAGGAGAGTTTATACTTTGTTTTTACTAATACAGTACCATCTAAAGCACACAAGAGCCGTGCAGATGGTGACAAATCCCTGTTCCCCAGTTGGCATGGGCTACTTTGATTTTAGAGTACTACACCAGATAGTCAGAATGTATGTTTAACTAAGTCTATTACTACCAATCCGAATCACAGAAGGAAGCCAACTGTCACCTCCTCTGTCTATTCCTTGAAGCAATCTCTTAAATGCATATGGCAATCTTTCCCAGTCTAGCAGGACAGTAACATTCAAAGGCATTTTGGACAGATCAAAGATAAGCCCAGCTCTTAACTGCTTTCTGTTTCCGGAACTATAATCATACATAAAACCAGTCCAGTAAACATCAAGCAAGATCTTCCACTATCATTGAAGTATAATGAGCCATGCGTTTATTTAATTAAAGAGAGGGCGCCTTTTTAGAACATTATAAATAAGCTAATTATAAGATGCATTCTGCAATACGTCATCTAAGATAAATGCTAAGATGCTCCTCTTATTTCTGTCCCCTCTGTAAAACCACACAGTCATCAAAGGCTAGGTTTAATTGAGCTCCACTGGTCCACTTTGAACCTTGAAATACATTCAGTTCAGAGCTCTGGATTCCTGCTGACTAAATAGCATCTATGCACAGCTCCCTGTCTGTCTAAATAAAGAAGCTGCCATCGTGTTTTAAGGAATCCGTACCTTAGTGCAACGTTTGAATTCCCACCGTGTTTCTGTGATTGCTCGTCGAAAGAGGAGGGGCTCATTTCTCAAACATTATGCCTGATAAATGAGTCTGTGTGCCTGTTGGAGCAATTGATTTATTCCTGTCTCCTTCCTGGATGGAAATCATTTTAAGATGGAATTTTATAGCTAACAGTAAAAGAAACTCCTTTCTAAAATCAATTTTACCTGCAGACAGCTGCGTAAATCAAGCAGAGGAAGACACGTCTTTATTTTCTGTAGTGAGTCATGTGCTTTCCAGGACCGACCCCCCCATTTGTGATCAATAACCAAATATTTACTGTCTACTTTACTGTAGATCTATAGTTAGGATATGCTCCACGCATTGGTCTAATCCTGAGCATTTCACAGCCTGCACCATTTTGTTGCCGATCCCATGTGCTATAGCAGGGGTGGGCTTCAAAAATTTTAGCAAGGGGTTCTCTGCCGGGTTGCTGGGTGGGCGTGGCCATGGTGGGCGTGGCCTAGTTGGCCTCCTGCACCATAGCAGGGAGGGCATTTTTGCCTTCCCTGGGCTCTGGAGGCTTTAGTCCTGCCTCCAGGAGAGTGAAAATGGCCTCCCCAGGCTCTGGAGGCCCTCTGGAATTTCCAGTAGGCCGTTTTTCACCCTCTCTGAGCCTCCGCGTGTGCCCTGTACTTACTTGCATCCAAAACGGGCCCGTGTGGGGACTCCTGGGAGGGGCGGGGTGAGGTGGCCAGTGCCAGACAGGAGTTGGATTTGGGGGTTCTCCAAACTGCACAGAATCTTACCTAGAGGCTTTCTCGAACCGCTACGAACCCCCAGCAGCCCAGCCCTGTGCTATAGTACATAGCATGCACACCGCATAGATTTCCCATGAAAACATTTAATTTGGCCTTTTTGGAGTATCCCAAACAGTTCCCATTTCTCATTAAAACAGAGATGAGCTCACAAATGCTTTTAAAAGTCTGCGTTTTCCCAAGGCTTGCTGAAGCCTTTGAATTTCTTTCTTCCGTTCTTCCAGAAGCCGAGCTTTTCCCTCTGGGGAAGGACCTGTTTATTTTCAGCTCTGTTGGAGCCTCGGCTGAAAATATTGGCCCATTAAGGAGCCTTACTGAATTCTAATGGACTGCTACACAATGGCAGCCGTCCTCTGAGCACACAAAGGTCCCCCTTCACTCACGCCATAGGCAACGTGCCAGGAGTTCTCACCCTGCTCACTCTCATTCTCAAGTGAAACTCACACAATCACGACACTGTCCGAGCTGCTCAGCGGCAGAAAAATTGCAGAGATGCTTAATGCATGGCCCCTCTCCCCCCACAAAGCTCTCGGAGAGCTATGTCTTTCACACTGGGCTTTGACTTAATGTTTTTGTATAAATCGAGCCACTGTGAATTGTAAATAACAATTGAAGGGCAATGTAGGGATCAAACTACTGAGATTTATTTACAGGTAGATGAGAGCCAGGTTGATGTTTCTCTCCCCCCCCTTTTTTATTTTCTTTTCAACCAGGGTTGCCTGGTTACTGAACCCGTTTTTGGAATTCACACAATACATGGGACCATAAACTCTGAACGAGCTGCAAGCCAAGTTTGCACAACATGCTCAACTGCAAACAGCGAATGATGACAAAGACGCCAATAAGGGAAAATATTTGTAGCCCAGGGTTGAAATGAAGGGTCCTTGGTGCTCTCTGACCTTGCTTGTTTTCTTGCAGGCGTTTCATGACCCAAACTTGGTAACATCATCAGTGCTAGTCAAGGGGGCTAGACGAGGAAGACTGAAAGTAACCAAGTTTATCTCTGGGGTAAATGAGTTTACCTACAGATTAACAGAGTTGGAAGGGATCTTGTAGGTCATCTAGTCCAACCTCCCGCCCAAGCAGGAGACCCTACACCATTTCTGACAGATGGCAGTCCAGTCTCTTCTTGAAAGTCTCAAGTGATGACGCTCCCACAGCTTCCGAAGGCAACTTCTGTTCCATGGGTTGATTGCTCTGTCAGAAAATTCCTCCTTATTTCCAGGTTGAATCTCTCCTTGTTCAGTTTCCATCCATTATTCCTTGTCTGGCCTTCAGGTGCTTTGGAAAACAGCTTGACCCCCTTCCTCCTCTCTGTGGCAGTCCCTCAAATATTGGAAGACTGTTATCATGTCTCCCCTGGTCCTTCTCTTCACTAGCCTAGCCATGCCCAGTTCCTGCTACCGTTCATCATATGTTTTGGCCTCCAGTCCCCTCATCACCTTGGTTGCTCTTCTCTGCACTTTTTCTAGTCTCAACATCTTTTTTATAGTGTGGTGACCAAAAGTGGAAGCAGTACTCTAGATGTGGTCTTACTAAGGCTTTATAGAGTGGTATTATTACCTCACTTGATCTTGATTGTATCCCTCTGTTAATGCAGTTTAGGATTGCCTTGGCTTTTTTGGGTGCCGCTGCACACTGTTGACTCATATTTAATTGGTTGTCTACTAAGAATCCAAGATCCCTCTCACAGTTGATGAAGCCTGCCTGTGGCACGAAGGGGGGTTGGGGTGGTGCAGGCGTGAAGTCAGCTTGTCATTACCAGTTACAAGTCTATGGTTGAAAGGAAAACTCAAATGCTATTTCCACGGTGTGAATCTAATTTTTGTTTGCAGCATCGCAAGAATATAATGAATTTAATAGAATAGAATAGAATAAATTCTTTATTGGCCAAGTGTGATTGGACACACAAGGAATTTGTCTTGGTGCATACGTTCTTGGTGTACATAAAGAAAAAGATACATTGGTCAAGAATCATAAGGTACAACACTTAATGACAGTCACAGGGAAACAGTCAGTATAAATCTTAAGGATACCAGCAACAAGGTTACAGTCATAAGTGAGAGGAGATGGGTGATAGGAACGATGAGAAGATTAATAGTAATGCAGACAATATTGTCCAACTGATTTTCCCAAACCGGTGGCCTCCACAGATAGATTGGGACTACAGCTCCCATCATTCTAGGTCAGCCCTGCTACCGGCTCTGCAGATAAAGGCACTGTAATTTAATACCAGCTGTCTGCAATTAAAGTAAGTTCGAATCTCACCAGGCTCAAGGTTGACTCAGCCTTCCATCCTTTCTAAGGTAGGTAAATTGAGGACCCAGTTTGTGGGGGCAATAAGCTGACTTTGTATAAATATGCAAAAGTATGAAGGCTATTGCTTAACGCATTGTAAGCCGCCCTGAGTCTCCGGAGAAGGGCGGCATATAAATCAAATTAAAAAAAAAAAAAGCTTTAGTCACTAACTAAAAACAAGAAAAAGCCGCGATCGGAGGATCCCCAGTCTCTCTCTCTCTCTCTCCATCCCGCCCGGGTTAAACGGACTACAGGCGAAGATCAATGGCGGACTACAGCTCCCATGGAACCATTCACCGCCTCCGAGCTATCGTGTACTGAAAAGCGAGGACGCGCAGGCGCAGTAGCCGGGCGGAAACAGCTCTTGTAGTTTTTACAACTCTTCGAGGCTGGGACTTCTCCGGCTGGGTGAGTCCGGCGGGGGCTCCGGAGCCACGGTTGGGGGGGGAGGGAGGGGGCGCCCTCAAATGAGGCCAAAAAAGGGGGGAGAGTTGTGGGGGGGACAAATTTGTCTTGCCTGCTTCTCCAAAGTTTCAGGAAACGGGAGGGAGGGCGGCGAAGGCAGACTTTTTGCCATAGAAAGGCGGGGAAAGGGGTCGGGATTGCCTTCTGCAACCTGGCGCCCTCCGGGTCGCTGGGACCCCGGGCTCCGATCGCGCGCCGTCAGCTCGTGCAGCCAAGGAGGATGGGCTGGGGAGTCCAACTGGGGGGGCAGCTCAGAGCCGGCGCCTCTCTTGTCTCCCCAGGAGAGGCTGCTGGGTGGGACTTCGTGGATGGTAGGGAGGGGGGAAGAGAAGGAAGGTTGGGGCGCGGCAGGAGCCCCGATCCTTCCATCCAGTTGTCTTTCTCTGCTCTTGCTCGGGAGACGTGGTAGCCTTCCACACCCAGGGACCTCCCTGCCCCGCCCTGCTCATTGGGAACAAACCTATTCTCTCCCCCACCCCCACCCCTCAATTCTGGGGCATTTCCCCTTTTCTGCCATCTCCCCCAATTCAAGCTCAGCTTTTCTTCCCCCCTCCCGAGACAAGCCCAGCCTAAAAACCTGGGTCACGAGCTGCGGGTTAGTTGCTTTTTGACCCTTCCTGATGGACTTGGCAGCCCGACCTTTAGAATCGATATTAGTCACTTCCAGCCAAACTGGGAAGCCTACGTTTTCCTTTAAAACGCTCTGGAGTTGTAAGGATTAGATCAGGCAGGGATTGATGATCTTCCTTACACCCTAGTCATTCCCTGTGGGATTTTCTTTTTCTCTCCTTTGCATGGCCTTCTATTATTTTGGGTGCCGGCTTTTTTGTTGTTGGACCGAACAAAAGCAGTTTTTTTTTTACCTTTTTGTAAAAGGAGGGGAGGCATGAAAAAAAATTGTTAAGGTAGCTCAGCGGTACAACCCTTAATTTTGCCTCCCAAAAAGTTTCAGCTCAGACTGGGAAAGATGATCCTAGCTGCCAGCGCACATAGTACTGTACTACAATAAGTTGTGCAGCCTTTCCCTATGTAATGCCTTGCCTGGAAATGTTTGGCATGGTCTGTCTCATCCTAGCTGGCCAGGCATTTGTAGTCCAATTATCGTAGAGCCCCCCCCCCCCCTTCGTACTTCATCTTTTTCCTGGGATTATTCCAATCAATTGTCTGAGCCCAGTTTCTTAATCGCTGCAGGAGAAAACAAAAGTCTGCCTGGTGTATTGTTTCAAGGAAGAAAGGGTGTGACCCACAGACCTGTTCATTTAGGATTTTGGGAGGAATTGTTTCTTGCTGAGGCGGTTTGAAATGCAGCCTTGCTTCTGTCATCTTGGATGCCTTTTGCTCTGCCTGGTTTCAGTTTGGGCGAGGAGGGGAGGGTGCATTCTCAGGTAAAGATGCTGGCGGTGGATCCCCTTGCAAAAGTAGGCTTATGAATCCAGTTTGCATCATGGCCCAGAAGAAACCGAAGAGAAATTAGACTGGCTTTTACCCATAAGGCAGAATAACAGAGCAGTGAGGAGGTAGAGGACTTCATGCCTACAGCTCTCCCTGCAGTTTTTTCTTTTAAGGTGTGGTGAGGGACGTGTGCCAACATTAGAGAAAGCTGCTAGTTTTTAATACACGGAATAGAAAAGGCTGCTATTATGTCCTTTGCCTCAGGCAACAAATGTCTCTAGCCAGGCTTAGCTCTTTCCCCATGTTCTTGTCCCTGCTTGTATGCTTAGAGGTTCAACAAACCAGCACCAAGAACAGGATAAACTTGACAGCTTTGGAAAAGATTGCAGTATTGGGTTATCCAGAAGCACTGATCCTAGCCTTCAAGACTGAGATCAGGCTGGGAAAAAAGAGACCCACTGATGCTTCTTTTAGGGGTTTTAAACACTCCGACAACTGTTTCTTCGGTGAGGTTCAGATGCTAAAACTTACCTGTTAGCAAACTTTATTTGGCGCAACTGTTGATATAGAACAGAGTCCTCAAAGTCTTCTCACTTTGGAAAACCTGGATGCAGGGTTCAATCGCTCTGCTATAGGTAAAGGTAAAGGCTCCCCTAGCACATATGTGCTAGTCGTTCCCGACTCTAGGGGGCGGTGCTCATCTCAGTTTCAAAGCCAAAGAGCCAGCGCTGTCCGAAGACGTCTCTGTTGTCATGTGGTCGGCATGACTCAACGCCAAAGGCGCACGGAATGCTGTTCCCTCCCCACCAAAGGTGGTCCCTATTTTCCTACTTGCATTTTTTACCTGCTTTCGATTTGCTAAGTTGGCAGAAGCTGGGACAAGTAACGGGAGCTCACCCTGTTACGCAGCGCTAGGGATCTGAACCGCTGAACTGCGGACCTTTCGATCGACAAGCTCAGCGTCTTAGCCACTGAGCCACTGCATCCCTTACATGCTATATGTCACTATATTAAATCAGGAATGTCTCTAAAAGTTGCTTGCGAGCCTGTTAGTTTGTGTTTAGGGCAAACTTTGTTGCGATGTCTGATTCTTTTTCCAGGGGTAAGCACAAAACAAAGAACGTAGAATTAAAAACAAAACTCCCAAAATATGAAAAAGTGAGATGTGATGAAAAACTGGGATATGGAGGCTAGTGTGATATAGTAATTTAGAAATGGGAAGAGCAGCATGAGTCATCCAGAGTTGTTTAAGAATGGGCATCCATACAAACCTTTTAAAAAAATAAAGAGCAGGTTTCAAATCCTGCGGTTGAATTGGGTGCTATTAGTATTTGAGCTTTCCTACCTGCTAGGTTGTTGACCTTGATAGCTGACATCTTAACTTTTAAGGTAAGCCACATCCTAAATCTAGGAACTTTGGAGCCTTGGTGGCGCAGCAGACTAAAGTGCTGTTAACTAGCACCAGCTGCCTGTAATTACTGCAAGTTCGAATGTCACCAGGCTCAAGGTTGACTCAGCCTTCCATCCTTTCGAGGTAGGTAAAATGAGGACCCCGATTGTGGGGGCAATAAACTGACTTTGTATTTAAAAAAAAAAAAGAACACCGTTTGGGGGTGGGGGGGCAAAAGCCCTACTAAGCAGGTATATACAAGAGTATGAAGGCTATTGCTTAACGCATTGTAAGCCGCCCTGAGTCTCCGGAGAAGGGCGGCATATAAATTGAACTAATAAATAAATAATAAATAAACTACTTAATCTCAGAAGTTTTCTCGTAACAAATTGGCTCTGGAGATAGACCACCAACATCTCTTTGATTGCCCACAGCTTCTAGCTGAACGAAAGAATGTCCAAAGTTATTGAATTCCTAAAATTTTAACCAAGGGGAAAGGAAGCCTAAGGTAGAATTCAGATATCCGCTCTTTTTTAAATTTGTGCAATCGTGCCTCGATTTCAGATGCTATCCCTTCAGACTAAAAAAAACAAATAAAAAATATTCGAGAGGGTGTGCTTTCATAAAAGTTCTGGGATTAAAGAATGTGCAATCCAAATCTATGTTGCGAATAAAAGGTAAATGGGGTTCTGTTACTTTAACAGAAAGGCATTTCCGGGGCTGAGAGTACAGCTAAGTGGAAACCGGAAATAAGAGCATTTGAAAGGTCTGTTTCCATCCAGAAATGACACTTAAATAACAGGCCTCCCTTGGTGCACTGGGCTGTGTTTGCTTGGGAAATCTAGACCTATTCAAAACATTTTCATAATTAACTGGGACATCCTGCTCAGTTAGCTTTCTGGTGTGGGTGTCCCTAATGACGCAGAGTTCCTAAGGAGGGATTGGGAGAATATAATGGTTAACTTTTTTAATCTTCATCATTACTGTGCTTAATGCGGGCTCATTTTTTTCATCTCTCTTGTTTCAGAGGGATATTATGAATAAGGTGTGCCTGGTATTTCTTATATCAAAGTTAGCTATCAGTTGCTGGTGTTTCTATTTATGCTGAGCTATTTCCCTGTGAACAAGGTATCATTATGTGTGGAAGGAAAGAAAGAGGCGAAGAGTGTTTCAGGGTAAAATATAAATGGGATTGTCTGTCCCAAAAAAAATCTGGAAAGACAATCCCACTTATATTTTGCGGTTAGGATGATTGAGGTGAAGCAGTGATCTTTTGGAACAGGCAGCCATTTCTCAACTTCATTCATGCTTTCCAATCCGTGTCCTGCAAAGAACAATTGCACAATAGCAAAAATCTGGATACGAGGCTCTCTGTCAAGTCGCGGAGGTGATAACTGAGCCAAATTGGCAAGCTAGCAGGAAGGAACTATTTGGGGTGTGCTTTGCTCAGTAATGTTGGCCTATTCTGAATTCAGACAAGGGGATAATCATGGACCGAAACTTGGAAAGAGTCTCAAATCACTTATCCGAGGAGACCCGTATGAAACGATGGTTAATATTCCCAAGTGGCAGAATTCTGCAAGGTGGCAGTGTTATTCTGTGATTTCAAAACACTTTCCCCTCCAAAATAACATTCAGATTATGCAGCATTCTGGCTTGCTAGTTGATTTCAACTAAAAAGCCAAGAATGACCCTAGAGCCGTGAGGGCAAACCTATGCACGTCTGCCCAAGGTGGCACTTAGAGCCTTCTTTCCGGGCACGCGAGCTGTCGCCCAACTCAAAGCTGTGCATGCAGCTGGTGTTTGGGCCTCCGGTGCACATGCGTGCAATTCAGAGGACCCAGCTGGTCTTCGGAGCTCTCCTGTGCACGCGCACACAGTTACTTACGTGCAATGCGCACATGTGTAGATGGCACTTGCATGTGCACATTGCGCTTGGAAAATACTGCGCAGATGGTGCAAATGTGCATGTAGCGCATGGGGCAGCCATGTAAAAGCCACATGCATGTGCGGACAGTGTGGTTGCACATGCAGCACACGGGGGCGCATGCAAAAGCCATGCGAATGCGCAGATGGTGCAGTTGTGTGTGTAGCGCACGGAGGAGCCGTGTGAATAGCACATGTGCACATGAAGCGCGTACCTGTTCGGCGCTCGGTGAGTAAAAGGTTCGCTACCACTGCCCTAGAGTCTTGTCCCCTTTGGAAGTTTTCTCTGGCTATATCAATCCCTTAAACAAGAAATATAGCAGGATCACTCACAAAACCTGTTTAAAGCAGAAAGGCAATACTACAAACACTTTGTTCGTCAAAACGGGGCTGCCTTAGGCATAGGGTAGAAAGTCAAACTTGAAGTGACAATTCAGATACCTGTGGAACAGGTTTCCAAGGCTGCCCACAGGTTTCGGGGCTGGCTAGAGAAGCCAGCAAAGAAGCCTGTTATAAAGGGACCAGAACCTTCCACATTACAACATTTTGTTCAGGGTGGATTTGATTTAAATCGAGTTGATTTAAATCACAATTTAAATCATGATTTAAATCACTAGTAAAAAGGCTTGATTTAAATCAACTCGATTTAAATCATAGTTTTTAAAGAGCAACTGTCATCTCTGCTACTCCTTTGACCCGCTGTTGACTCACCGATAGTCCCAGTGTTGCAGAATATAGAACCTCATGCTACATAACTCAGCTCCATTTCATGCTGAATAAACTAAATTGTTTATGTATCTTAAATAGAAATTTATCTTACGATAGATTTTTACCCCAAAAGTTTTTTATTAAAATAGATTCGATAAAAATAAAAAAAAATCCGGTTTAAATTAAAAAAATCCGATTTTTTTTTATTTTTTTTAAAAAATCATTGATTTTTATCCACCCTGATTTTGTTGCATTCCCACGTTAATGAATTTAATGGTAATAACCATACAGAGAACTTTGCTGGATCATGCACAGTGCAGAAGTGAAGCGTTAACTCTTCTACCATTGTAAGAGTTTAGGGAGAAATAAAAAACAAAACCTCCCAGATTTGACTTCCTGAACTACTGGCCCAGTTTCAGGTCTTTGATTGATGGTGGAAAACTTTCTTTAGCGAAGGTTCATGCCGAAGCTGATTAGCAGAAAATGTGTTGCTAGAAACCATGATAAAGTGTACAATTTGTAGCATGCTAACCCAAATTAGCCCCCCCCCAATTTATTTTCCCCCTGAGGTCATCTTCTGTTTTTTTTAAAAAAAGTAACGGGACCTTTAGTCAACTTAAAGTTCAACCTTCCTCTTTAAAGGTATTTGGACTGGGGGAAAAAACAACACTCAAAGATTGCAATGTGCCCCCCCCCCTCTCTCTCTCGATAACCTCCTCCAGGATTTGAGAACACTCCAGGTCAAAGGGTCCTGGATACGTGCATTTTTGCATTTTGCTAATGTGTTTGTTTAGATTTTAAATCGGGAAGGTTGTCATTGCTGCCTTCATCCATCACCTGACGATAATGTCCACTGTGGAGATGAGGGATTAAAATATTGATTTTTATTGCCAGGAATTTGCCTAAAGAGTTTGAAGAATCTTTGCCAGTCGGAGTAGAATTGTAGAAAACTTTGCACCCATTTTTCAGGGGATAAAGGTAAAGGTAAAGGTTCCCCTCGCACATACGTGCTAGTCGTTCCCGACTCTAGGGGGCGGTGCTCATCTCCGTTTCAAAGCCAAAGAACCAGCGCTGTCCGAAGACGTCTCCATGGTCATGTGGCCGGCATGAGTAAACGCCAAAGGTGCACGGAACACCGTTACCTTCCCACCAAAGGTGGTCCCTATTTTTCTACTTGCATTTTTTACGCGCTTTTGAACTGGTAGGTTGGCAGAAGCTGGGACAAGTAACAGGAGCCCATCCCGTTAGGCAGCACTAGGGATTCGAACCGCTTAACTGCTGACTTTTCGATCAACAAGCTCAGCGTCTTAGCCATTGAGTCACCACGTCCCAGTATCCCTTACAGGGGATACTGAGAGCCTAAAGCAGCAGATCAAAAGCAGGCAAAGTGTAATAGTCAGAAAAGCAAGCCACATAGCTCCAGAATGGAATCTTTTTCCATTGGCCGCCTTCATGTAATTTGATTTCTAAAAGTGAGACTTCCGTGTTTTCTTGGCAAAACATGGACATGGTTTGCCACGGCCACCTTGGTGGATGCCTTTGATTTTGGATTTTAATTCCCCAATCCTAGCAATTCCTAATGTCGTCCAAGGATGGGGGAATTTTGGGAGTTGAAGTCTACAAGGTTGAGAAACACTATATACTAGTCAATCTGCTCCCGCTTATCCTTTTGCGAGATCAACCAGATGTACTGTCAGATGTTCTATTTATCGTTAGGCCAAGCTAATTCGGCCCAAAGTCAGCCTACAGTACTCCCAACACAAGTTCATCTGGTGATTATTATCAACCCAGTGTGGAGAAACAGAAGAATCTAAGATGGTAGCCAGGCTGGATCGATACCTATTTATCTAGAACATGGGTGTCAAACTCTATTTCATTTGAGGGCCGCATCAGGGTGATGTTTGACCTTGGGGAGGTGTGGCCAGGTGGCGTGGCCAGCTTGATGTCACTCGTGTCGGCGCCTGTGGTGGCCCAACCGCTCCGTTTTTGGCTGCGACGACTTCCTGGAACCCTCTGCAAGCGAAAACGGAGCTTGGGAATGCCGCCTGCAGCCCTCGCGAGCCCTGTTTTCGGCTGCGATAACTTCCTGCAACCCTCTGCCAGCGAAAACGGAGCTCAGGAGTGCCACCCGCAGCCCTCGCGAGCCCTGTTTTCGGCTGCAACGACCTTCTGCAACCCACCGCCAGCAAAAACTGAGCTTGGGAGTGTCTCCCCCGGGGCCTTGAGTTTGACACCCCTGATTTAGAAGTTAGGCTTATGGAGTCTGGCTTAGAAACAAACTTATTTCCAAACAATTTTATCCAGGAGAATTTGCAAAGCGAAACATGCCCTGACTCGTTTGTAGGTGGTTGTGGCTCAGCATGGTGTGGAACTCCACAAAACCAGCCAGCCCGTAGTACCCCCAACGCCAAAAAGAGGGGGAGGGGGGAACCCAGGGGAAGAAGGGGAGCGGAGGGACTGGCACGGCTGAGCTTTGTGGCAGGGCAATAGTTGCCAGATCTTCTTCTGGAGAACTTCCAAAGCCTCATTGTGTAGAACCGATCAGAGGTGCTGAATTTGCCCACGAGTAACAATTTTGCACACTGAGCGAGTTCCAGATATAACTGAGAGTTTTCTTTACACTGGCTTAAGACTAAACACCCGCTGGCAACCCTTGATCGTCGAAGAGAACAGAATTGTTCTTGTGTGTGTCCGACCCATTGTTGACAGGGCTTTCCCATGGGGCACACCCGCCCACTAGCACTCTGATGTTCTGTGATTCTAAACAGATGCGCTGGTGCTCGAGGGGAGGGAAACACACACAGTGTGGGGCTTGGCACAGAGACGGCACAGCTTGGCAGCTAATGGTGGTGCCATGCTTATTATCCACAGGAAGCCACTTTCTTTTGAGATACTGGCTTTGAGCTGAAAAGGAGGTTCAGGAAGAGGAGAAAAACACTTGTGGGCAAGGACTAGGAAGTCTGGCGGGCTCACTGTGCAAGATCAGGGTGCTTCATTTTATAAAACCATGATGTTGCATTAGTAAATGTCTGGGGAGATTCTCGGTCATCCAGGTTCATGGTTGTCCCATAGGGGCTTTTTCACGAGGCAGCTGGACTTTCTGGTTTTTCTTTGAAGGCGTTTCGCTTCTCATCCGAGGAGCTTCTTCAGCTCCCCAACGTCCAGCCAGAGCTGAAGGGCTATTGCATTGGTAGTTTCTTGATTGAGGTTTTGTTTATTTCTGAGTTGTTGATCTAGTCAGTGCAGAGGTCTTCAAACTTGGCAGCTATGCTGGCTGGAGAATTCTGGGAGTTGTAGTCCACAAGTCTTAAAGCTGCCAAGTTTGGGGACCCCGGTCTAGTGTTAATCTTCATTATTAACCTTCGCTTGTATATGTGTTGATTGCTGGTGCATAGGTGTTTTGGTACCAACAGAGACGAGCAAACTAACAAGGACAAGAACACTTCCACCAACACTGACTAGGCAGATTTACAGAGTTGGAAGGGACCTTGTAGGTCATCTGACCCCCTGTCCAAGCAGGAGACCCTACACCATTTTTGACAGATGGCAGTCCAGTCTCTTCTTGAAAGCTTCCTATGATGAAGCTCTCATAACTTCTGAAGGCAAGCTTGTTGGCAAGCTCTCGCTATTGGCAAACCAATAGTATATAAAAAAAATAAGACCAAACACCATTCCCTTCTAGCATTGATCACGTTACCTAGTTGGGTAATGAAACATCTGCAAGAAAACAATTCAGTTCAGAATGCACCAAGGTGCCCACAGCACCTGAAGTGTTTTGTGCTGCCCTGAAAAGCGCCAGGCGTACTTCAGGATATTACGCTGGTACTTACAGAGTTGATTATGATGTTGACTGGATTTTTGGAGCCAAAGACTTGGCTGCCTATGCTATACGCCATCCGTTTCCCTGTCTGAAACTCTACATAATCCCTGGCTAACATAACAGGAAGTGCAATTGAATATTGGGAGAGAGCCAGGTTGGAGAAGGTTGATAGGAGACGTGTGCTTTTTAGGAAGAGAACATTTTGGGCTGGCTGACCAACATCTCCTCCGTGGCTGACTGGGGGATTCTGGGAGTTGAAGTCCTCACATCTTAAAAGTTGTCGAGAAGTACGTTAATAATGCTGAGCACCTTACCTGCCTGAGTGATGACAACTGCACCTCTCTAAGGGAGACCATTGTGCATCATCTTAAGTTTTTGGAGGCATGCTTAGCCATCAGTATAACTGCGGTAAAGCAGTTGTAGATAATTTCTCCTGCATCCTCAGATGAGTCGCTGGTGTGAATTTCATTCATTCATGGAACTTTGCCAAATGAGTACATTCCCCCACCCCCCTTTCTGTCCTTCCAGTTAAAAACCCAAAGCTAAGACTTTGGTCTTGCTGTTAGTTGATCAAGCTACTCGACGTTGGTCTGCCAGAGTGATGGCGCTCCCTTTCCGGAAAGACTTGGACAAATACAGGGAACTTGATGAAGATGAAATTTTGGGCAAGTTGACCGAAGAAGAACTGAAGCAACTGGAAACTGTCCTGGATGACCTTGATCCAGAGGTGTGTACATATCCCAAAATTTGGTTAGCATTTCCAAAGCGCCTGAAGGCAGGACAAGAAGCAATGGATGGAAGCTAGTCAAGGAGAGAAGCAACCTAGAACTAAGGAGAACCTGTTCCGTTCCGTTCCGTTCTGTTTCTAATTCTGTTTCTAATTCTGTTTCTATTTCTGTTTCTTCTGTAAAGCAGTATATAAGTCCAAGTGCTATTGGTAGTACCCACCCTCCCTCCCTCTCTTCCTAGTGGCTAGAATGCAGTTTTGCAGACTAACTCTGCCCATAGTCAGGAGTTCAAGCCTCACCAGGCTCAAGGTTGACTCAGCCTTCCATCCTTCCGAGGTGGGTAAAGTGAGGACCCAGATTGTTGGGGATAAATATGCTGACTCTGTAAACCACTTAGAGAGGGCTGTAAAGCACTGTAAAGCAGTATATAAGTCTAAGTGGTATTGCTATTCACTTCTTCCTTTCGTTTCACAGAATGCCCTGTTGCCAGCGGGGTTCCGGCAGAAGGACCAGACTTTGAAAAAACCCGGCGGGCCTTTTGACCGAGAAAAGCTTCTCTCGTTTTTGGAGCAACAAGCCCTGGAGCAGAAAGATGTCGAGGAGGTTGTGCCTTACACGGGAGAAAAGAAAGGTAATGGCTTCCATTGAGCAACTTGGCTTGTCCAAGCTCTGCTTCTTTTCTCTCTGCCCCCCCCCCCCCAGGCTTGAGTCATACACAGGCAGTCCTCAACTTAATGGCCATAACTGGAAGCTCTGCTGCTAACTGAGGCAGTTGTTAAAATGAGTCACACATTGATTTTACAACTTGTATTGCTGCGGTCGTTAAGTGAATCAGCATGGTTGTTAAGTGAGTTGTGGCCATTAAGTGAATCCAGGGTCCCCAAATTGACTTTGCTTGTCAGGAGCCAACTGGGAAAGTCACAAATGGCAATCAGGCTGTCCCAGGACGCTACAACCATTGTAAATAGGTTGCCAAGCAGCCGAATTCTGAGCACATGCCTGTGGGGAATGCTGTGACGGTCATAAGTGCGAGGACCAGTCACTTTTTTCAGCAACATTGTAACTTTGAACGGCCGCTAAACAAGTGATGGTAAGACAAGGACTGCCTGTATCAGGCTGAACTATGGCTTGTCTATTAAGCCACCATCAGCTGGACATGACCCCATAATTAATAAGCCACGGCGGGTCTGAGTTCCCCCAGAATCTTATTTGATCATTTATATTTGTGTTTTTTCTACTTGTATTATTTTTATTTTATATTATTTGATATTTTATTTGATATTTTATTTTACTATTTTACCACCCATCTTATTACAACAAACTTTGGACTTTGTACAAAGTATTAGTGCATATTTCGTGTCTCGTCTCTCTTGCCTTCGCTCTGTGAGTTCTGGGCAGGACTCTTCCATCTCCAGTTTATTCCTGAAACAACAGCCCTGTGAAGTAGGCTGGACTGAGAGAGACTCCCCGAGCGGAAATCCCTCCAGGGCCGTGATGGCGAACCTGTGGCATGCGTGCCAGAAGTGGCACGCAAAGCCATCTCTCCGGGCACGCCAGCTGTCGCCCGTTGCTCTTCCGGGTTCCGTTGCCTGTTGCTCTTCTTTGCGCACGTGGGAGTGCCGGAAACTGGAAGAGCAGCTCCCCTGGTGTGCATGTGTGAGCTGGGAAGCTGAGCTTCTGGTTTCCGGCATGCGCAGGTGCGCCAGCCAGCTGGTCTTCGTCCGTGCATGCATTCAGAAGACCAGGTGATCATACGCGCTGGGGAGCTGCTCTTCCAGTCTCTGTCACTCCCCCACAGGCCCGCGCGCTCTCGTTTCGGCACTTGATGCTGAAAGGTTCGGCAACACTGTGCTGGGGAGTAGGCCCCGTAGGCTCCGAGCAAGGGTTGTGTGGTAACAGAAAGCATGCACAGCAAGCTTCCTTGGAGTTTAAAAAGGAAGTGGGCCAGAACCCCATCTCTGTAAAATATCATATTATTATGTTATTAATAATTTAATATTATTATTTTTAAATCCACCCTGGGTTTTCACAGTGGCTTGACCGTCTTCTCCTCTTGTTCCAATTTGGGTGAACGGAACAATGAGCCCTTGTAGCCCGCGAAGGGAGCTGATGCAACAGAGTTTCCTTTCACGAGATGGCATTTATGATGTAAATTTTCACTGAACCGACAAGGGCAGCTTTGTGGCTAAGAGGTTGCGGAGTTCTCAGATGGGGTAGAGTATGGGGGTAAAAACTGGCCTGAGAGCCCAATCAGGTAACCCTGGTCCGTGTTGCTAATACTAGCTTGGATGGACCATGTCTGATGAGACACAGAATTCAGCTTCCCACGTTCCTCTAATAGTGCAACAGTTAGATAGGACTTAGGTCCTATCTAACAGTTGACTTAGGATGTCACTTAGGATGCCGCTGGTTGACTTAGGATGCCACTGGTCTGAAGCAGCTTCATCGCTTCCGAAGCTACACAGAGATTTGACTTGGCTTGGGATGATGATTGATGACGGACCTGCCTTGCTTAATTGCTTCTCATTAAGGGTGTGGCCAGACTCACCTAGAACGGACGTGGATCAGTGTCTGGTGCTGTTGAAATTAGCTTAGTGGTTCCAGGTATCCCAAATATACCTTCAACTCCAGCCAATCCCTTGTGAACTAACCTTGAGATCACCTATCTCGACTGGTATGTCCAGAAGTGTTGGAGTTCAACTCCCATGATTCCTTGGGCAGTCAAACACATCAGGACAGTGCTGCTGGATGCCACCATGTTGAATTGTCATCCTGTGTGTGTGTGTGTGTGTGTTTGTATAAGGGTTGATCTCTGTTTGTGAACCTCCTTTATTGTCTTTTAGCTCAGGGCTTGTGATCTTTCTCAAAGAGAATATATTCTAGGAATGTTATAAAGCTTTATACGGGTGTGCTAATAAAACGAATATGGCTGGAGGTGCGGCCTTAACCAAGGGACATTCTACCACATGTGGTGGACCTGCCCTAAGATTAGGAAATTTTGGTGGAAGATAAAAAAAATGGCTGAAAGAGATAACTGGGTGGGAGATAGAAAGAAAACCGGAATTATTCCTCCTGGGTATTTTGGAAGGGAAAATGGAAAAAAAATTACAATATATCATACTACATATACTAACTGCGAGTAGGATTGTCATAGCACAAAATTGGAAACAACCAGATAGCCCCCACCCCGACCAAATTATAATTAAAAAAATATACGAATGCACAGAAATGGACAGATTATCCATGGAAATTAAGGAAAGGGAAGACACCGAGTACTATTTAATTTGGAATAGATGGTATTCCTGGCTGGAGAGTAAATCTAAAATGTAAGCGGTATTTTGTGACAAAACCGAATTGTGAATAGAAGTTATTACAACTTAGATAAGGATGTAAGTTAAGATAGTGATAGATAGAAGTAGAATTTGTGTATGGAAGTTAATTAGGATAGAGATACCGATGTAGAAAAGCTGTTACTAGTGTTTAAGTTTTGATGTGTTTGTTTTTGTTGTGTGTTACAGTTTTCTATTTTTTGCTCTTTTCTATTTTTTGTACTGTGTATTTTAACGTTTGAAAATTCAATAAATATTATTTTTTTTTTAAAAAACGAATATGACATGCTATATTTGCATGTTAATAAAATAAATATAAAATAAAACCTACTGCCTTGCAGAAGATTTAAACTCATCTTCCTGTTCTCAATCAGTAGACATATGGGCCGGAAGTGATCATAGAGAACTATCAGAGTCTTATCTCCACTATTTGCTAGTAGGGTAGAATATTACAATCAGTGGTATTCAGCTGGTTCGGGAAAACTGGTAGTGGCAACCCCGGCGCTATGCCGTCCTATTTAGCCATGTTTTCCAAGCCACGTGCATGTGTGCAAGTCAGGCGAGAGAGCAAAGCGCATACATGGAAGGCCCACATGCATGTGCGGAAGGCGTGCATGCAAAGCCCACTCACATTTTCAGTGCGCAGCGAACCAATGGTAAAATTATGTGAAATCCACCTCTGATTACAATGGCTTCAATCTGAAAGTCTAGCTCAGGGGTCAGCAACCTGTGGCTCTGGAGCCGCATGTGGCTCTTTCATCCCTCTGCTGCGGCTCCCTGTCACCGGTCGGCACGGCGCACCAGGAAGAGACTCAATGGCAAGGGACGGGTTTTCCGGTCAGCTCCACAATTGATAGGGCTTTCAGTTAGGACAGGTAGAGGAAAAAGGATGCCGCGCTAGGAGGAGTCTCGATGGTGGGGGAACCAGAGTTCCGGTTGGCTCCAGAATTGAATGGGGGTCTTCTGGTTAGGACCTTTGTGGCTCTTTGAGTGTTTAATGTTGCCGACTCCTGGTCTAGCCAGGGTGGATAAAAATCAATGATTTTTTTTAAAAAAATCAAAAAAAAATCAGATTTTTTTGATTTAAATCGGATTTTTTTGATTTTTATTGAATTTATTTTAATAAAAAACTTTTGGGGTAAAAATCTATCGTAAGATAGTTTTCTATTTAAGATACATAAATAATTTAGTTTATTCAGCATGAAATGGACCTTAGTTATGTAGCATGAGGCTGTATATTCTGCAACACTGGGACTATCGGTGAGTCAACAGTGGGTCAAAGGAGTAGCAGAGATGACAGTTGCTCTTTAAAAATTATGATTTAAATCGAGTTGATTTAAATCAAGCCTTTTTACTAGTGATTTAAATCATGATTTAAATTGTGATTTAAATCAACTCGATTTAAATCAAATCCACCCTGGGTCTAGCTAAACCATGAATCCAGCTCATGGTTGCTGAATTTTATCTCATTTCTGTTTGGGTTTGATTCAAGCTTAGTGCATCGCATGGAACCAGCCAATTCAGGTTTGTAAGGCATGATTTATGGTTCAGCATAATACATGGAATAAACCAGAACATTTACTTGACAGATCCTAATTAGCACAGGGAGGAGTTCCCTGATGCTAATACTTTGAATGTCTCTTTCTCCATCGCTTTGATGCCATTCGTTGCGCTCCAGAAATTGTCAACGCAATAAGCACGGAGTCAGCCTTTTGATGTATTTTTCTGGTTTTTCAAACCAAGGAAAACAGGTTCTTGTTCCTCTGAGCAGCTTCCTCAGTAAATAAGTTTAGCATTCCCAAATCATCCTCATCAGGACGGCCATGGCTTGTGTGAATGGCTGTGCAGATGTTCTCTCTGGGCAATGCTTGTGTGGGTTTATGCGTCAAGAGGGAAGAATTTGCACAAGTTTTTTTGATCTGCTGCCAGCTGTTAAGTCATTATTTCCAAAGGCCATGGAGGGTAGGGATTTTTTTTTTTTTTGGTTAATCCTTGGAGTGAGTAAACAATAAGCTTAAGGTTTTTTTTTCCCCTTAAAGTATTTGCTCATTACCTGGAAAGGAATCTTAACTTTTCTCTAAAGACAAGCAGAGGTGAGGTCCAAGCAAGAGGAATCTTGTTAGCGTTGATTAAACAAAAGTTATGTTTCAGGTATGGCCCATTTTGCAGAGGGAGCAGCTAAATTGCATTCTCAAGGGGGGGGGGGATTTAATCATGCATCTGGAAGAGAACAATAGCTCAGCTTGGGTTTAAATTAGGGTTCAGATGAGGGTAGCTGTGGTGTCTGCTTCACTTTGAATTTAAATGTTCAAGTCTCTGCTTCCAAACGGAGCTGACAAAATATTTTACTATTTTATTCTGCTTTTAAAAATAATAAAGGTTCCCTATTGCTAATAACAGTATGTGGAGTCAAGGTGAAAAGAAAGAAAGTCTGATTAATGAAGGAAGAATAAAGAATGCTTGCTTTGTCCTAGAGCAAATCTCGGCAAATTTAAGATGTGTGGACCAGTGGTGAAATCCAATTATTTTTTTTACTACCGGTTCTGTGGGCGTGGCTTGGTGGGTGTGGTGTGGCTTGGTGGGTGTGGCAGAGGAAGGATACTGCAAAATCTCCATTCCCACCCCACTCCAGGGGGAAGGATATTGCAAAATCTCCACTCCCACCCCACTTCTGGGGGAAGGATATTGCAAAAACTCCAATTCCACCCCACTCCTGGGGGAAGAGTATTGCAAAATCTCCATTCCCACCCCACTCCAGAGAAAGGATACTACAAAATCTCCATTTCCACCCCACTCCAGGGAAAGGATACTGCAAAATCTCCATTCCCACCCCACTCCTGGGGTAAGGATACTGCAAAATCTCCATTCCCACTCCACTCCAGGGATAAGGATACTGGAAAATCTCCATTCCCTCCCCACTCCTGGGGGAAGGATATTGCAAAGTCTCCATTCCTACCCCACTCCTGGGGCCAGACAGAGGTAGTATTTGCCGGTTCTCCGAACTGCTCAAAATTTCCAGTACCGGTTCTCCAGAACCTGCTGGATTTCACCTCTGGTGTGGACTGGGAGTTGAAGTCCACACATCTTACATTTGCTGAGATTGAGAAACACTGGGGTTTTTTGTGGGGGCAGGAGGGCAGGAGGTGTGTCCAAAATTTAATTTTTTCAGTTGTGCCTTGGCCAAGTCTCTCATATTCCTAGCAAAGCAACAGGTGGATTACAGATCACTTAGAGCAGACACAGAAGGGACGGCGAGTGAAATAAATTGCCTGGAGGTTTCAGCCTTGACGTTTTCATTTATTTAAATAAAACAACGGAGACAGTTGCAAGAGTCTAAACTCTTGTTTGGCTCCCATCCTAAAGTTACCAATCCCACATTGATCAATACAGGAGCAAGGTTTAGATGTGATCTAGACCAGCGGTCACCAACTGGTGGTCCGTGGACCACTGGTGGTCCGTGAGAAAATTTTGGTGGTCCGCAGAAAAATTATTTGCATTTTTAATATTGCACTAAATCAGGGGTCCTCAAACTACAGCCCCTGGGACGGATATGTGCAATGAACGTTTGTGTTGCTGCAGAGAGTCTCCCCCTTCAGGGTCTTTTTGTGTGGGTCGGAGGGGGGCAGAAATTCCGACTCGGGGTCTGCTTCAGCCTCCTGGTGTGGGGCTTTGGGTGAAGGCTGGAGGGAAGTGCCGCTGGTGGCGAAGAGCCAAAGGTCCTTGTTCCAATGGGACTGCCTCATGGCCTGGAACTGGCTGACCATCTCAGCCTGCTGAGCCTCCAGACACCGGTACCTGGCCTTGCACTCCCGCAGGTCTTCCCTCTGCTTGGAAAGCCTATGCTCCTAGTCCTCAATGAGGTGCTTCTACTGAGCCTCCTTTTAGGTCAGATCCAATTTGAACTGAGCTGTTTTGCCAATTCTTTCTCATGGTGGCTGCTTAGCTCCAACAACTGCTTCCTGTTGGGGCTCTAAAGACCCCGGGCGGGCAGGCGAGGAGTTGGCCACGCCCACCCAGTCACATGACCACCTAGCTACGCCCACCCAGCCGGTCATTAGACAGATCATATTAGTGGTCCACAGGATTTCAAATTATGAATTTAGTGGTCCCTGAGGTCTGAAAGGTTGGTGACCCCTGATCTAGACTGATACAATTTTGTTCACTTGGTCGAAGTGTTGGGAAAAAAAGCCTGCCCTGATAATTGATATATTAATGCGATGCATTTGAGCTAATCATGGTTTGTTCAACCAGCCCTTTATGAAACTTGTATGCCGCCCAATGGCTCTTTCACACATACACACACACATACACCCAAGAAAATGCCAACCTTTCAGTCTTCTGCTGGCTTCTATTAATTGCAATGTTGCTGAAATAGATTCCAGATGCTGCAAATTTTCTTTCTGACATTTCCTCTTAAAGAAAAATAATAATCCAGTTTAGAGCTGGCCAAAGCTTGTGATGATGAGCAAATAAATGTACAAGAAACAGAAACCAGATGGTGAAGGGAGTTAAATAAGGAGGGCCACAGCTGTTTGTGCAATTCTGCTTCCTATATTGGCCTAGTTCGTTATCGTTTAAAATATCTACATTCTGCCTTCCTATATGTGCCTAGACAGATGCTTGAGCACATACATCTACATAGAGAAAAAAAAAAACCCTTCTTAGAGGCAACCTATAAGTATAAGCATGGGACGCGGTGGCTCAGTGGCTAAGACACTGAGCTTGTCGATCGAAAGGTCGGCAGTTCAGAAGTTCGAATCCCTAGTGCCACATAACGGGGTGAGCTCCCGTGACTTGTCCCAGCTTCTGCCAACCTAGCAGTTCGAAAGCACGTAAAAAAATGCAAGTAGAAAAATAGGGACCACCTTTGGTGGGAAGGGAACAGCGTTCCGTGCACCTTTAGCATTTAGTCATGCCGGCCACATGACCACGGAGACGTCTTCGGACAGCGCTGGCTCTTCAGCTTTGAAACGGAGATGAGCACCGTCCCCTAGAGTCAGGAAGCACATATGTGTGAGGGGAACCTTTACCTTTATAAGTATAAGCATGCTTAGAGTTATAGTAAATAAGGTAAGATTTAAACACACATAGATAATACTTATACTTTATTTTGGGAAGTGTCTATGTGGTATAATTATAGAGTGTGGTATAATTATATACAGTACAATTATAGAGTTGGAAGAGCAACTCCTTGCTCAGGACAGACATTTAAAATAAAGTGTCCATCTGATCAAATATATTCAGTGAATAGGAGCCCGCTATTTCCCTGTGTTATTGTTTCTATTGTTGACTCATTCTTACCGTTAAAAGTATTTATTTCTGCCTTTCTACAATTTAAACCTCTTCTTCTATTTGCATCCTGCCTTTTTGTTATTTTTACAAATAATACAAAGTGGTGAACACATCCAACACATCTTCCTCCTCCTATTTCCCCCATAACAACAACCGTGTTTAGGTGGAATGGGATGAGAGAGAGGGACTGGCCCAAAGTCACCCAGTGGCTAAGGTGGGACTTGAATTTCCATCCAAAATCCAGTCTCAAAAGTATTTGGCTGCTAAAAAGAAACATTTCCTGGTGCTGATAAGAACTGCAGTCATGGAGACTAATCCTTACAAAAAACGGCTGCAGGTTTTGGGTCTGGCTAGTCTAAAGAAAAAAGAATTAGGAGTGACACGATAGCAGTATTCGAGTATTTGAGGGGCTGCCATAAAGAAGACTAATGCACTGTTATTAACATCTGCTGCTTGCAATTACTACAAGTTCAAATCCCACCAGGCTCAAGGTTGATTCAGTCTTCCATCCTTTCTAAGGTAGGTTAAATGAGGACCCAGATTGTGGGGGCAATAAGCTGACTTTGTATAAATATACAAAAGTATGAAGGCTATTTAATGCATTGTAAGCCGCCCTGAGTCTCCGGAGAAGGGCGGCATATAAATTAAAGAAAAGAAAAAAAAAAAAAAAAGAGGGGGTCAAATTATTCTCCAAAGCACCAGAAGGCAGGATAAGAAATAATGGTTGGAAAGTAATCAAAGTGAGAAGCAACCTGGAATTAAGGAGAAACTTCTTAAAAAGTGAGGACAGTTAACCAATGGAACAGCTTGCCTCCAGAAATCCTGGGCACTCCATCACTGGAAGTCTTTAAGAAGAGACTGGACAGTCACTTGTCTGAGTGTATACTTGTCTGGTATAGGTTCTCCTGCTTGAGCAGGGGCTGGACTAGAAGACCTCCAAGGTCCCTTCCAGATCAATTCTATTCTACAGTCCCAAACAGAGGTACCAAGTCACCTGTACCGAGCTAATTGCCGAGGCCGTCCTAACCTGCATGTTTTTTTATCTTCCTTTGAACAGGAAAAGTTTTTATTCCCAAACAGAAACCAATACAGTCTTACGTAGAAGAAAAAGTGGCTCTTGAGCCAGAACTGGAGGAGGCATTGACAAGCGCCACTGACACAGAACTGTGTGATCTGGCAGGTTTGTAGGATTTGTTAAGGTGGGGAGGGGTTGTTTGGAGTTGGGGGAGTTGCTCGATTGTTTTGCTTATCGAAGATCAAATCGTCACCGTCCTTTAACGACTCCATAATCCCTTGCGGGGTGGAGTCTGGGCAACTGAATGGAGTTAGCAGAGTGTTTTAATGGCCGGATGCCTTTCTTGTCACCAATGGGGAGTAAAATGAGGACCCGGATTGTTGGGGGCAATATGTTGACTGTAAACCGGTTTGAGAGGGCTGTAAAGCACTGTGAAGCGGTATATAAGTCTAAGTGCTATTGCTAAATATGGAGCTTTCCTTGTCTAGCAAAGCTAAGCACAAAATATATATAATTAGAATGGGTAGATCATCTTCTCCTACTCTTACCTTTCTCTGCTTTATCCTCACATTAAACTTTAAATTGAAAGCTACTTGGGGCAGAGATTTGTTTCCTTATTTTCCAGTAAATTGATGTGCATATGGATTGATTATGTGCCTTCAAATCATGGTCAACTCCTAGCAACTAAGCTTTCTCCATGACGATTTCTCCCTAACCTGGTTCTTCCATCTTCCATCGATGCATTCATCACTGTTGTGCCTAAGCCTATCCCCCTTGCTGCTGGTCATTCTTTTTCTCCCCCTCGTTCTTTCCATTTTTCCCAGCAATCTAGACTTTTCAAGAGAGGTAGGTCTTCATGTTGATTAAGGGATCATGTGCTCTCAGGTTGGTATCGATCCTTAGTCCCACATAGATTTTCTCCCTGCAATCTATCCAGGGGTGGGCTTCAAAAATTTTAGCAAGGGGTTCTCTACCCGGTTGCTGGGTGGGCGTGGCCTAGTCGGCCACCTGCACTATGAGGGGGGGCATTTTTGCCCTCCCCAGGCTCCAGAGGCTTTCCTTGAGCCTCCAAGAGGACGAAAATGGCCTCCCCAGACTCCGGAGACCCTCTGGAGGCCAGCCTTCCCGAACTTCCGGTAGGCCCATTTTTCGCCCTCCCCGAGCCTCCGCATGCACTTATCTGCATCCAAAACGGGCCACATGGGGACTCCTGAGAAGGGAGGGGTGGGCGGTGCCAGCCAGGAGTGGGATTTGGGGGTTCTCCGAACTGCACAGAATCTTAGCTAGAGGTTCTCCCAAACCCCTGCGAACCCCCCCTGAATCTATCCCTATCCTGGCCTACAGGACTTCCAAAGATGCTCTTGACTGAATGGCTGTTGGTCATCCCTTTTCTCTTTCCTTCCTCCTTTCTCACGGGCATTGAGGCTAGCAAAAGTAATCATGGGAAATGGGAAGGTGGATTTTGCCCCTTTGTGCCTCGTTTGAAGTGAAAGGATAAAGTGCAATAGTGATTGATGCCTTCCCCCACCCTCTTTTCTTTTGATTCCAGCCATCCTGGGAATGCACAACTTGATAAGTAGCTCTCAGTTGCAGGATATTGTGGGAAGCAGCAACGGTGTCGGCGGTGAAAGTTTCACAAGTGAGTGTCCACTTTTAAACAGAATTGGAAGGGACCTTCTAGGTCATTTCATTTTTTTCATTTTATTAGATTTATATACCGCCCTACTCCCGAAGGACTCAGGGCGTTGAACAGCCAAAAGATAAAACACACAAAATTACAAAATTTAAAAGACAATATAAAAAACCCATTAAATAATTTGGCCCAAAACAGATTAAACAAATTAAAACACCCCTAATGTTTTAAACAAATTTAAAATTTCCAATTTAAAAGGGAAGTTAGGCCAGGGAAGTTAGATGGCTAAACTTTTCCAGAACGAGTGCCCAAAGTACGCGCCCGAACCCCCAAAATGCAATGTGCGCAGGGACCCCATGCATGCGCCCCGCACATGCACATGTGGCCTCCGCGCCCCGCCCCTGCCCTCGCATGCGTATGTACCCCCCCACACATGGCACCCGCCCCCCGTGCATGCGCGGCAGAGACCCAAAGACTAGCTGGCCGGCAGGAGGCATGCGCGCATGTGCGCAGCAGAACTGAACTGGGTCGACGGCTTGCGTGCCCACAGAGAGGGCGCTCCGTGCCACCTCTGGCACGTGTGCCATAGGTTCGCCATCCCGGACCTACACCATTTCTGACAAATAGCAGTCCAATCTTTTCTTGAAAGTCTCAACACGAAGCATGTAGCTTTTTTGGTAGAGTGGGGGATGAGCTCCAACCAGGTTGGATAAAAATAAATGTTTTTTTTTTTAAAAAATGTATATATATATATATATATATATATATATATATATATATATATATATATATATATATATGATTTTTTAATTTAATTTATTATTTTATTTATTTGTTATTTCAATTTGTATACCGCCCTACTCCCGAAGGACTCAGGGCGGTGAACAGCCATAGAATAAAACATATAAATACAAAATTTAAAATAAAGTATAACGAATTAAATAATTTGGCTGACAATTTAAAACCCCAATAATTTAAAACCAAATTTAAAATTTCCATTTAAAAAGGGGAAAAACTTAGGTCAGGCCAAATTTAAATCAGATTTTTTTTATTTTTATCCAATTTATTTCAATAAAATGCTTTTGGAGTAAAAATCTAACTAAAGATAGTTTTCTATTTAAGATATATTCATAATTTAATTTAATCAGCCTGAAATGGAGCTTAGGTATATAGCATGAGGCTGTATATTCTGCAATATTGGGACTCGATGGGTCAACAGCGGGTCAGAGGGGGAGCCATTGCAGGTCAGAGATGACAGTTGGTCTTTAAAAATTATGATTTAAATCGAGTTGATTTAAATCAAACCTTTTTACTAGTGATTTAAGTCATGAATCCACCTTGGCTCTAACACACTGGTGGAGCCAGCCTAAAGAGATGCACAGAGATACCCCAGAATCAGCACTTGATTAAATGATTTTTAAAATTAGTTTATAATATAAAATACAAAAATACAAAAGAAAATAGTAGGAAAGATAGGGGAGGGGAAAGTGTAGGGAAAAGGTGGGGAAAAAAGAAAAGGCATTGACTTCCAACTCTCTTTGTTGCAGTAGAATAAGATAATGACATCCAACATCAACTTTTTTCTTTTACATAATAGTATAAACTAGTCATTTCTATAACAACGAACCTATTTAAAAATAAAAGTTTCATTTTTTTCTACCACAAGCACAGTCCAGAAGCAGTTTCCAAGTAGAAACATATTTAACTTTAAATTTGTCGCCATTAAATGAAATCTGAATAAAAATTTCAGTTAGTTAGATATCCTTCATACCTTCATAAACTTAATAATTTCCCTGTACTGCCTATTTAAAAATTAGTTGGATGACAACATTTGGAGAAGTCCTGCTGACTTAACTATTAACAATCTATCCCAGGATATGATTTAGAAATTGGTTATCCTGAAAGAAATATACATCTTTTAAAATAACTTATTAAATTGCTATTCACTTTCTGAGTTGGTAGTAATGCAGTGAGGCGTGAGCATGAAAAATAAGTCAAATACTACTTAAAAAGTCCCATCCTATATCAGTTGTAGGAAGATTTGGTTTAGCAGGGACTTTACTTATAACGGAAATATAATCAGTGCCTACAATGCATGTTTTTTCTTTCGTCATTCAGATGTCGTTAAAGGTGAAAAGGTAATCCCGGTTTTTGATGAACCACCAAACCCCACAAATGTGGAAGAGAGTTTGCAGAGGGTTAAAGATAACGATCCTCGCCTTCTTGAAGTAAACCTGAACAATATCAAGGTAAGAATTGAGTAGGACAAGTAAAATAATTGATGAGAATGATAATGGGGCCGTATTCTCTAGCCTGAGCCTCTGCTTTTTGTGTGTTGGAAGAGAATATCAGAAATTGTAAATACAGAGGTTCTGCCAGGGGTAGGCTTCAAAAATTTTAGCAAGGGGTTCTCTGCCCGGTTGCTGGGTGGATGTGGCCATGGTGGGCGTGGCCTAGTCGGCCTCCTGCACCATGGCGGGGGTGGCGTTTTGGCCCTTCCTGGGCTCCAGAGGCTTTCTTTGAGCCTCTGGGAGGGCGAAAATGGCCTCCCCAGGCACCGGAGGCCCTCTGGAGGCTGGAAACAGGCCCATTTCTGGCCTTCCCGATCTCCTTGTAGGCCCGTTTTTCACCCTCACCTAGCCTCTGCGCACGCCCTGCACTTTACCTGCATCCAAAACGGGCCACGTGGGGACTCCTGGGAGGGGCGGGGCCAGCCAGGAGTGGGATTTGGGGTTTCTCCGAACTGCACAGAATCTTCCCAAACACCTGCAAACCCCTAGCAGCCCACCCCTCGATTCTTCACACCATTCAGAAAGGAAAGCAGCACATTTTACTCTAACAAGAGTTTGAGTCAATATTCACAAGGTTGCCTTTTTTGCTTGACTTCCAGAACATCCCCATTCCGACTCTAAAAGAATTTGCCAAAGCCCTGGAAACGAACACCTACGTGAAGAGCTTCAGCCTTGCAGCCACTCGGAGCAATGACCCCGTGGCGATTGTAAGCGAAGAGCCAGATTTGGCACTCAGCAACTGTGTCTTAACATGAGATCATTGGAGCTGGGAGAGGGAGGCCCAGCCCACTCCACCGATAGTTGTTTACATCTATTTAATCTTAACACTGTTGTGGGTGTTGACATGATGTTTTCAACATCTGTCTGGTCTCTTCCAGCCTTGGGGAATCAACTGTAACTGATGGATCAGAGTCGATGGCAGGAGGAGATCCCAGAATGTGATCCAAGATACTATAATGAGCCAGATTGGTCTTTAAGAAGAGGAGGCTGGCCAAATCTCCTTAAGCTTTCTCCCATTGGTCAGACCCCTCAAGTGGAGGAGTTGTTAACAAATGTGAAAGTCTTATGGCATCTGGTGGCTTTTGATTGGCTTGGACAAAGCCATCTGATTAATTTTAGGCTAATATTTAAACGTTAGAGGCAAGTTAGTAACGTATCACCAAGCCAATTTTGTAAAGCAGGGCCATTCAGGAAAACAAGGTAATGTTTAGAGTCCAAGAGGTGTTTTTCCAAAAGGCAACTGGATTTTCTTCTTGTTGTTTTTTTCTTCCCTTGAAAACATTTTGCTTCTCATCCAAGAAGCTTCTTCAGTTCCGTTGTTCTTCAGCATAACTACAGTAAAGAAACTTCTTGGATGAGAAGCAAAATGTTTTCAAGGGAAGAAAATCCAGTTGTCTTTTGGGAAAAACGCTTTTGGGACAACCATGAGCTGGATGATTGAGAATCTCCATAGACATAATGTTTGAAGATACCAGGCAGAAAGAACTGTCAAACCAGAACAGTCCCATCTATCTCAGTCTTAGCTTTGAGAGGTGCCGCTTATGGGCAACTACTTCTCTCTTTTGCTATGCAGTATGTAAGGAAGCATGGGTGTCTTCTGTTGTGAATCCAGTCTAGTGTGGACTTCATTGCTGCTCTTTTTGTGTCTCGAGGCTTTTGCGGACATGCTGAGGGCGAACCAAACACTGAAGAGTCTCAATGTTGAATCCAACTTCATCACCGGCACAGGCATTTTGGCCTTAATAGAGGCACTGAGAGAAAACGAAACCTTGACAGAGATCAAAATTGATAACCAGGTAACATCAATACGTCCTTCTTACCTTGGGGGGGTTGTTTCTAAAAAGTGGGCCAACTGAGCCTTGTTTTAAAACTGAAGTGGGAAAGACGGGTTCTTCCTCAAGGCTATTTCTGAGAGCTGTTTTTCCTGCCCTCTTGCAGGAAAATTGCTTATGGAACCCAAGAAAGGTGTTGTTTACCATCCTGTTAAAAGAGTAGAAGTCTCTTTCCTTCACTGTTGTTGGGATGGGATGGAGATAGGAAGTGGACTTTGTTTCAAATCCAAAACGTTCTGGAAGTTTGGGTCGAGCATTTTTGGGTCGGCTACGGTTTGGCGGACACAGAAATTGTGCCAAATTTCAAACAAAGAAGAACCCAGAGAAATCCTGGAGTTGTTGTGACCTAGGCTTATTGTAACCTATTTTATTGTAACAGCTGAGAATTATGTTCATTCCCAGCTGAGTCCCAATTAATTGCAAAAAAAAGTCCTTCAGAAGAAGTTCTTCGGGATAATCACCAACCTTTTATCTTCTTTGACACCCTGCCAAAGGCCTTACTTGGCAAAGCCCCACAGAGTTCAGAAACAAACAAGAGATGCCGACTGGAAACAGAGTCTTAATATATCATAAGGTTTCTAACCTTAAAAGATGCTTGTTTTGCCCTTGGGAATGAGAATTCCTTGCCACATAAGTCATGCAGTTTGCCAAGGAGGATGGATCTCCCAATCCTGACATTGCTTTTGCTGATGTGCTCCATCAGCTTCAAACAATTGGCCAGCATTTGTTGACTTCTACCTTGGGTGATTTCTGACAGAGGCAGCAGCTCGGGACATCCGTAGAAATGGATATTGCCAAGATGCTTGAGGAAAACGCCAAGATCCTTAAGTTTGGGTATCACTTCATGCAGCAAGGACCCCGTACCAGAGCAGCCGCCGCGATCACGAAGAACAACGATTTAGGTAAGACAAGCTGTGCTCTGAAAGGGTGATACTGAACTTCTTATGATTCCTCATTCTAGTACAAGTGAGCCAGGAATAATATACCCTACATACATAGATACATACATACATACATACATACATACATACATACATACATATATATTTAAAAAATCTGTTTCCTGAATGTCTTGCTCCCTTCTTTATTGATTTTTGTTAAAGTGATCAGGGCTTCCCGCCAAAAATGAGGCTTGGTTTAGATATTAATAACTTCAATATGAATTTGTCCCAAAGGTGCTTTTCCAAAAGCCATCTGGACTTTCTTGGGTTTTTTTTTCCTTGTAAACGTTTTGGAACTGAAGAAGCTTCTTGGATGAGAAGCGAAACATTTTCAAGGAAAAAACTGAGGAAGTCCAGATGGCTTTTGGAAAAGTGCTTCTGGGACAACCACAACCTGGATGATTGAGAATTTTCATAGGCAATATGACTTAGTATTGTGCAAATACAATGGGACGCGGTGGGCTCAGTGGCTAAGAAGCTGAGCTTGTCGATCAAAAGGTCAGCAGTTTGAATCCCTAGTGCCGCGTAACGGGGTGAGCTCCCATTACTTGTCCCAGCTTCTGCCAATCTAGCAGTTCGAAAGCAAGTAAAACAAAAATGCAGGTAGAAAAATAGGGACCACCTTTGGTGGGAAGGTAACAGCGTTCCGTGCGCCTTTGGCGTTGAGTCATGCCAGCCACATGACCACGGAGACGTCTTTGGACAGCGCTGGCTCTTCGGCTTTGAAATGGAGATGAGCACTGCCCCCTAGAGTCGGGAACGACTAGCACATATGTGCGAGGGGAACCTTTACTTTTACCTTTATTGTGCAAATGCAGAGTCCTTTCACTCTTTAAAGCAATAATTCAGCTAAGTGTGGTATCTATTTCAGTGCATTTTGGAAACTCAGACAGAGCTATAGGTTCGTTTCAAAACTAACCCCTTTAATGTTTCAGTTCAGGTGTCAAATATCACACTCAGTAAGAGCATCACAGCTATGGCAAGAGCATGATGATTTGCAGGCCTGTGGATTTTTTTTTTATGCACGTTTCCCAAAGGTGCTTTTTTCAAGAGGCCACCGGACTTTCTGGTTTTTCTTCAAAGACGTTTCGCTTCTCATCCAAGAAGCTTCTTCAGCTCTGGATGACAAGCAAAACATCTTCAAAGAGAAACAAAGTCCGGTGGCCTCTTGAAAAAGCACCTTTGGGACAACCATGACCTGGATGATCTCCATAGACATTTACGCACATCTCCTTCGAATGAACTGAAAGGCGGACATCTGAACGAGGAGACTGAATGACTTCCACCCTATAGCACAACCGTTCTGAACTGGAAAGCAAAATAATAATCTGGTTTTTGTTTGGGGTTTAATTTTCAGCATCTTGAGAGAGCCGCTTCTGCTCTCCTTCTCTCCTCTCTGTGTCTCCAGAATCCAGGACTGTGAAATCTCTCTCTTGTACTTTCCTCTTTTCTCCTTTCTTCTTCCATCTTTAGCCTGGCGTCTGGGAGTTAAAAAATCTGCCGACCTCCTTGCATTTCTTCAGCCCTGAAGCTTCTGAAGAGGTTCTTGCAAATGCCCACTTGGTTATTAAGCGCTAAGGGAGAAAAGGTCTCTTGAAAAAGGTCGCCTAATTGTGTCTCGGCATGCTTCCCTCGCACAAGCCTTGCATGAATTTTTTCCCTTCTGCTTTTTCTGTCATTTGCTCCTGCACAAACACTCCTGCTCAGGAGCGGTTTCAGCTGCTGCTAGTGTCGTGGTTTGGCATGACAGGGCTGTGGAGCAGAGGTGGTATTTAGCCGGTTCGCACCGGTTTGCCCGAACCGGTAGCGGAAATTGCAGGTGGGCCCACCCACCCCCCCAGCTCTATGCCATCCTATTTCGGCACCTTTTTAAAGCTGGGCGCATGCGCACCGGTAGAGAAAGTAAGTGAATACCACTCCTGCTGTGGAGCATGGGTGGCAGAGTGTACAGAGGCTTTCCTGGGGCTGAAAGGTACAGAGCAGGTCTCCCAAATTGCTGCAAAGGTTACTACCGAATTGGGAAGAGGGAATTCATTTGGAGCTTTTCGGTGCCTTTCGTTGATTTTAAACCTTAACGGTATTTTTTGTTTAAAGCTGAACTAAATCTTAACTTGGTTTTATTTTTCATCCCAGCCCCAGCCATTTCCTTGTCCCTTTGGGGCATAGCCCCCAGTATCCCATTGGATTACAGGCAGTCCTCGACATATGACCCCCATTTGGAAGCAGAATTTCCACTGCTTAAGCAAGTTAAATGAATCACAGACCTTTTTTACCTCAGGGGTTAAAGCAACTCGCAGCGACTGTTAAGATAATCCATCTTCCCTCTTTGTCTTTGTCGGAAATGAGCTGGGAAGGACAGAAACGGCGATTGTATGACACCCGCCCCCTGGGATACTGTAAACCAACACATGCCAGTTGCCAAACGCCCAAATTTTGATTATGCGACCATAGGGATGCTGCGACGGCCATAAGTTCTGGTTGCAAATCTCTTTTTTCACTCTAACTTCGAACCGTCATTAAATGAATGACTGTAAGTCGAGGAAAATCTGTAATCCTTCCCTTCTGATGAACGGCCCATGATGGATTCGCGCCAAAGTTAATTATCTTTTCTCTTTTTTGTCCCTTCTGTCTGGACAGTTCGCAAGCGGAGAGTGGAAGGCGACCATCCATAAACCCTCCGGCCGTCAGTCAGAAGAGGAGAGATTCTGGACCTCCGTAAAGGGCACCCACTTCTTCACCTGGGGTTCAGCCACCCCAAGATTTTTTTTCTTACTTGCATAGAAGGGAAAAGACTGGAATTAGCGTTCCTCTTTTTTGTTCATACGGTTGAGCGTGTAAATATATAAATATATATATGTATCTTCCTCTATATATATATTTGATAAAGTTATATTACCAGCGCTGGTATCCAATACACGATTTGAAAACCTGCTAGCCCCATCTGGGCAGATAAATGCCAACTCTATAACCTTGGTGGCACAGAAGCGGCAGAGTCAACAGCTACTGTTAAGGAGGCAAACTGTTTCAATTCCCTCCGAGAGAAAATGATCCTATAGGAAATAGGGAACTGTAATATAAGCACTGAGGCATCGAATCAATGTTTCGTGTGTCTCATGGAGGGAATTTTCTTCCCCGAAAACAAAGGGAAACAATTACTTCTCCCATCATCTACCGTGTTTCCCTGAAAATAAGACCCTGTCTTATATTTTTTTGAACCCCAAAATAAGCGCTTGGCCTTATTTTCGGGGCGGTGTTATTATTTTGGGGTGCGTGGAGCAAGATGGGGCTCCTCTTGCCATCATACCTGATTTCCAGCTCTGCGTTTAAATATTTTTGGGGAGGGCTTATTTTCAGGGAGGAGGCTTATTTTAATCCATGCGCTCAAAAGCCTGATTGGGCTTATTATCAGGGGATGTCTTATTTTCGGGAAAACAGGGTATGTTGCAGTGATGCATGTCAAGTGCTCTGGCTAATGTTTCTCTTGTCGCCCCATGCTGGCCCGCCCGAAATGAAGATAGTGGTGTTGGGTTTTTTTTGCTGTAAGAAGATTTCAGGGTTGCTTCGGCTGCTGCTTGCTTTCCCTCTTCGTGGTGAGCTCAGCTGGCAAAAAAATGGTGCTGGGTGCCTTAAACCTAGGCAGCTTATTTCTCTATGAATTTGCAGAACAGCAGATGTTCGCATGTTGCTCAGTCATGTCCAGAGCGGTTGTATTTATATAGATTTTTTTCCCCCCTACTTCATCAGCATAGTGTTGGGTTCTGCTACTCGGTATTTAAATATGTGTGTGAGAGAGAAAGAGAGATAAAAAATATATTTGTATATATATAAATGGCAGCATTTCAAACTCTGGCTGCTAAGCTGTAACACAACATGCTGGCCCATTAATGCTTACTAAGTCCTGTTTATGTGGGTTGAAAAATATCTTGTGACTCCTAGAACAGTGTTTTTTTCAACCTTGGTCACTATGAGACATGTGGACTTCACCTCCCAGAATTCCCCAGCCAGCATAGCATAGAGGTCTTCAAACTTGGCAGCTTTACAACTTGGCAGCTTTAAGACTTGTGGACTTCAACTCCCAGAATTCTGGGAGTTGAAGTCCACAAGTCTTAAAGCTGCCAAGTTTGGGGACCCCTGGCATAGCATAATTGGCTGGGGAATTCTGGGAATTGAAGTCCACAAGTCTTAAAGTGATGAAGGTTGAGAAACACAATCCTACAAATTTCACATGTTCTGGCCAGCCACACTCTGGGACGCTGTTGCAGCTCACCCTGATGCCTGTCCACAGCTAGGCTGCTAAGTAGACAAAATTAACCCTTTTTGAATTTCCCAGCCTGTCCTGTCACACCTAATTTACATAGCTCATTGTTGTGGCATCCTAGGACATTGTCCGTGATCACTCCCCAGCCAGCTGTTCCTACTTCAAGTGTGCCTGAGATGGAGCACATATTGATGGCTGTTGGAAGGGATCTTGCCTGTTTCACACTAAGGCTCTCTTGGAGCCATCCCATAATAGGCACCGTCTTTTCACAAACGAGATGCACCTCAACTGAGTGTGCAAGGGGAATCCTTTGTTTTAAAATAGCGACGGGGCACACACTGGACTCAAGTGCAGCAAAAGGTGAGTCCAGAATTTTGAAGATTTAAGATTTACTAGAGAGCAACCATTATAGGAAATGCTGCCCCATTACTCTTACTTCCTAATTAGGAAACACTTACTATTCTGTCCAAAACAAGTTTCTGGTTTGGTAGGAAAGCTGTAAATTAGGAATCCCACTTTGGATAGGACCCAATAATTTTCCCCCCCTCCCTCTTTCTGTGGTTCTTGTTTCTGTTCCCCCTTGTCAAAAACACAGAATCCTGCGCATACTTTGAACTGGGGTGGTCCACGATTCCAACTTGTTCTTTGGGGACACCTGATGCACTTCAAATTATAAAAATGTTTTTAAATAATAAAAATGTGTTAAAATGATTTTTTTTTTAAAAAAATTAATCCTTGCAACAGTTGGAATTAAAGAGATGCTTTTAAATGCTACGAACCGAGCTTCGTTATCACTGTGAAATACTGTCCTGCGCTAGCACCACTCCGATAAATCCCTGCTTCTGATTTGCATCTTGACACTTAACATTCTCTGTGGTTACTCTATAGCCCATGAGTCTGGGCTTGGGAAAATTAAGAGGAAGGCGAAATATAATCAGTAACACAACATAGGGGCAGTTGTACCCATTTTGTACATAGAATAGGATGCACAGAGGAAGAACCAGCTTTATTTAATGTCCGATCTCCGTTTCCAAAAATATTTTTAAGAACAGTTACATATGTTTTCCTTATATTTATTTATTGGTTTATTGGTTCAATTTATATGCCGCCCTTCTCCGGAGACTCAGAGTGGCTTACAATGCGTTAAGCAATAGCCTTCATACTTTTGTATATACCTGTTTACTAGGGCTTTCGGCCCCCCCCAAGTGGTGTTCTTTTTTATACAAAGTCAGCATATTGCCCCCACAATCTGGGTCCTCATTTTACCTACCTCGGAAGGATGGAAGGCTGAGTCAACCTTATACACACACACACATAAATAGTTGGGTGTGCCCATCACTGGATGCAACTTTTTCTTTTTTTTAGAAAAACAATTGTAATCTTCTAGCATTGTGTGTGTTTGGGCAGTTTCTGAAATCAGAGAACACTGACTTTTCTTGCTGTCTTGTGTGGGTTGGTTTGTAGCTCATACTAGAGTTAATATGTCAAACCTGGATCCAAGAAACAGTCTATTTGAGTTTAACTTCCGCATGCCCGATATGATTTGAATCATTCTCCTGAATATTTCAGACAGCAAAATGGATATCGCCAATGGATTCCTAGCGTGTATGAACATTTAGGAGGGTGCTGACTTTTCAACCCCGTCTTATCTACGTTTCCTGGTAAAATACATGGGAAAATCCCATTGGGGGCCAAACCAATTTAGGGTTAGGGAAATCTTTTGTCTTTTCCAAACAAACAAGGAAACAAACAAACATACATGATGGATTACAAGGAATTTTTGCCTGACAAAACTGTCTTCAATCAGGGTAGCCCGAGAATACATTGACTGGGAATGTTGGAAGCTGTAATATAACATGGAGGCAACTGGGTTGAGCTGGTGGTGGTGGAAGTGGCTACTATACAGGTAGTCTTCGGCAACTGAAACCAAAATTTATGTTGCTAAGTGAGACATTCGTTAAGTGAGTTTTGCCCCATTTTACAACTTCTCGTGCCGCATTTGTGACGTGAATCACTGCCGTTGTTGAACCTGTTAGAACCTGCTGGATTTCACCCATGGTCATAACTCTCTTTTTTTCAGTGCTGTTGTCACTTCAAATGGTCACTAAACGACCTGTTGTAAGTCGAGGGCCACCTGTACAACTGCAGGGACTTGGCCTTATTGAAATGGAAGTCATTTGCTTTTGGCACAGAAAAAGGATTTCATTGAAGACAGTCAAAAGGACTGGAGAAATTGGGAGGGGGTTGGATTTGCCATGCAAATAAAAGTGCAAAGAGATTTCACGAAGTTTAGTGTATTGAATTTGTGCCTGTTTACCCAATTACAGCTCTGCCAAAGTCCTTTTTTTTTTTTTTTCCAAAGATGCTTTTTTTCCCCCCAAAAGGCAACTGGACTTTCTGGTTTTTCTTTGAAGACGTTTCACATCTCATCCAAGGAGCTCCTGGAAGAAAAAAACCCAGAAAGTCCAGTTGCCTCTTGGGGGGAAAAAAGCACCTTTGGGACAACAATGAACCTGGATGTGACTTGAGAATCTCCATAAACAAAACTCCCATTTCTTTCAACGACCTCAATCACTTTCAAGCCAACGTAAGAGAAAAAGAAAAGTTGTTCCGCATTCTCAACTTTTTCTAGTCCGACACTAACTCGTGCGACTCTACTTTTTATCTCTATGGAAAACGACTTCCTAGCTGGCCTCCTTTTTCTCAATGCAGAACGCTTTGCCATAGATATATGAAAGTCAAGAGGCGCCACCCTGAAATCGTGACAAGCTGGAAAACCAACGGACCGCCCCCACCCCCGCTCCCCCGGCATGGGATACACGACCGTGTGTATCTCCTCAGAGGAAGACTAAAGAACCTAAATGGGATGTATTGGCAGGAATTACAGGAGTGGAAAGTAAATCGCTGCGAGGAAGCCCGCCTCTTCCGCTCAGAGGGCCTGGTCGCGGCCGGGTGACGTCACCGAGCGGCGCCGCTTCCGGGGTCACCCAGCGCCGGGTCCGTGGCTCCGGCCTGAGAATTGGGCTCCGCTCAGCATGGCCGACATGGAGGAGCTCTTCGGCAGCGACGCCGACACGGAACCCGAGCAAAAAGGTGAGGGGGGAGGGGGGCGAGGGGGCGGGTCGCGCATGCGCGGGACCCCGCCCCAGTTTGGAAACGCCGCCCGAGAATTTTTCGGGGTTCGCTTTTTTCCTTCTTTTCTTCCTCCCTGTCTGCCTGCCTGCTCCTTCCTTCCCTCCCTCCTTCCCTCTTTCCTTCCTTTCTTCTTCTTCTTTTCTTTCTTTCTTTTTTCTTTTCTTTCTTTTCTTTCTTCCTTTTCTTCCTCCTTTTCTTTTCTTTCTTTCCTTCTTTTCTCTTCTTCCATCTTTCTTACTTTCTTCCTTCCTTTCCTTTCCTTCTTTCTTTTCTTCTTTTTTTTCCTCCTTTTCTTCCTTTTCTTCTTTCCTTTTCTTTCCTTCTTTCTTTCCTTTCTTCTTTTCTTCCTTTTCTTTTCTTTCTTTCCTCCTTTTTTCCTCTTCTTCCATCTTTCCTTTTTTCTTTCTTCCTTCCTTCTTTCCTTTCCTTCCTTCTTTTCTTCCTTGTCTTCCTTCCTTTTCATTCCTTCCTTCTTTTTTCCTCTTCTTCCATCTTTCCTTTTTCTTTCTTCCCTCTTTCCTTTCCTCCCTTCTTTTCTTCCTTTTCTTCCTTCCTTTTCTTTTCTTCCTTTTCTTCTTTCCTTTTCTTTCCTTCCTTCTTTTCTTTCTGACTGACTGACTGACTCTTCCTCCCTCCCTCCCTTTTCCTTCCTTCCCTCCCTCCTTCCTGCCCTTCCTTCCTTCCTCTGAGCATGTTTAGAGGGCCTTACTAATCCACCTTTCAGGTTTCTTGTTAGCAGGCAGGAGTATTAGGAATGTGCATCTTCTTGGGTTATAAAAAAAAGGCAGGATAAAAATATAATAAATAAAATTTGGTTCAGTGTTGTAAAGTTTTGTTGGGAAAATATTGCAATTGTGAAACCAGTCTTTCTGAGGCTGGAAAATTTATTGTACAAGCAGGTACATGGAAGTGCATTTTTTGTTGCAGGTTTCCCCCACATTTGCACCCCTTTCCAATTGTCCGTTTTCCTCCTTTGCCTGTTCAGATATTTGGTAACCCCACTCCTGTTTGCTGCTGGCTCTGTTTCTGTATACTGTGTTGAAATGCACTCTGGCACCCCAAAGGTGCTTGTTCAAGAGGCCGTTCCCCACCATCCAGTCAGAGCTGAAGAAGCTTCTGGGATCAGAAGCGAAACATCTTCAAAGAAAAAAACCAGAAAGTCCAGTTACCTCTTGAAAAAAGCACCTTTGGGACAACCATGCCCTGGTTGTGATTGAGAATCTCCATAGACACCCTGGCATCATTTAATATTGATTTTCTCTCTGTATTAATACCCTCCCTTTCTAAGAATAGAGGATGCTTTCCTTCAGGCAGAAGGAATACTGTAATTGCAACATGGTGTTGTTGTTACATTTGCTTTCTAAGAAATCTGATTCTTATTCTCTGATTAATACTATGCATTTTCTCTTTGTCTTTTGGCTAGACTCGGATTCCGGATCTGACTCTGATTCGGAGCGGGAGAACATCGGCTCCATTAGTAACATTTCCGGTAGCGAGAGCGACAGAGAAGACGATCAAGATGCTTTAAAACCCAGCAACAAAGAGTTGTTCGGTGAAGACAGTGAGGACGACGGTGTGTCCCATGATGGTGTGTCTCACCACAGCGGCAGCGACAACCAGTCAGAACGATCCTACAATCGTTCTGAAGGCTCGGCACCCTCCGAACACGAGGACAACGACCTGTCGGAGATCGAGCAGCACAGTGGCTCAGAAGCCGCGCACGACGAGGAAGACGATGAGGATCACAGATCAGTGGATGGTAGCCATCACTCCGAGGCGGAAGGATCTGAGAAAGTACATTCCGAGGATGAAAAATGGGGCGGAGAGGACAAGAGTGATCAGTCGGAGGAGGAGGAGGACGAGAAGCTCCAGCATTCAGATGACGAGGACCAGATTCAGCATTCCGACGACGAAGAGAAAAACTCGGAGGACGAAGAGAGGACCCAGATCTCTGACCACAAGGAGAGGATGGACCAGTCTGATGAGGAAGATGAGAGACCCCAAATTTCTGACGAAGAGAAGCTTCAAAACTCGGAGGATGAGGAAAGGCCGCGAAATTCCGATGAAGAAAACATGCAGAACTCGGAGGATGAGGATGAGCGGGTGGTCCACTCGGAAGACGAGAAGCTTCCGAATTCAGACGACGAGAGGCCTCAGCATTCAGAGGATGAAGAGCGTCATTTGTCAGAGGACGAAGAGGAACGCGAGCACAAATCGGGTAAAAGAAATGGGGATTGATGGACGAGTGCGAGATATATTTATGGTTTAATATTCGTCTTGGTTTTCTTTGTTAACCTTGTTAAACCTGGTTCTCTCATCAACTCTAACCACACTGCTTTGGAATAGAATGGAATAGGAATAGAATTTTTTATTGGCCAAGTGTGATTGGACACACAAGGAATTTGTCTTTGGTGTCTATGCTCTCAGTGTACATGAGAATAAGATACAGTCATCAAGAATAAAAAGATACAACACTTAGTTGGATACTGATGATTGTATTCTCTAGCAGCTGAGGCTCCTGCTGGAAAGGTTGGTCGGGGAGGGTGTGTAACCCTGGATGGAGGGCTAACAAAATTTCTGCTCTCACAGAATCGCCAAGAATCAGCGACAGTGACGACGATATTCCCCAAACAAAGAGCAAGAAGCGAATTGCATCCGATTCTGAAATGGAAAGCGATATGGAAGGGCAAAAAAGTAAGCCACGTTACTTTCTCCTCTTCGGTTTGGGTTGCTCTTCGATTTTCAATGGCAAACCACTCTTCTTTTCCTCCAGTGGCCTAGCGCAGAAACCTTCAGGCTCAGCTGTACATTTTTAGCTCCCCACCCAAAAAAGGTGTTGTAGGTCTAGCTATAATGTTTCACGGGGCTTTATGGGTGAGTGGGGCTATAAGGAGGTCTGATGTTGAAGCACCGAATGCTTCCTTTAAACCAGGACTGGCCACAATTTGTACTGTAGACTGGATCCTTCACCCTGATCCAATTTCTCTGAACCTGGAGGTTGTGGCAAATACTATATAATTATTTGGCGAACCTATGGCATGCGTGCCACAGGTGGCACGCATAGCCATGCGTGCATTGGCCAGCTGATTTTCGGGCCTTGGGGGCCCACCAGAAGTAGGGAAACAGGCTGTTTCCTGCCTCCGGAGGGCCTGGGGGTGGGTGGGGAAGGCCCGTTTTTTTTCTCACCTGGCTCCAGATCCTGTCTATGCATCTGGGGAGGGCGAAAACAGCCTTCCCCACCCCCTCGGAAGCCTTCTGGAGGCCTGAAATAGCCCATTTCCCAACTCCCGGTTTGACAGGAAGTGACTTTTTTTGCGGTCCCCAGCCTCCAGAACCTCTCTAGGAGTCTCTGGAGGCTGGGGACAGCAAAAAACGTTACTTCCTGTCCAGCCGGGAGTTGGGAATGGGCTGTTTCAGGCCTCCGAGGGATGGGGAAGTCTGTTTTCGCCCTCCCCAAATGCATAGAAAGGATCTGGAGCCAGGTGAGAAAGAAAAGCATGCCAGGAGTGGGGGGGAGGGGGGGTTGTGCGCACATGCGCAGGGTGGGACGCATAGAATTACAGGTGTGGACACACGCGCACACGTGAACCTCCCCTGCCCCCCCCCCTCCGGCACGCAATGGCAAAAAGGTTAGCCATCATTGCTATATAAAAAGTGCCCAAATTACTACTTTGTTTGGAAGGAACTTTGTTCTAAGCCACCTTCTGATGGCTCCATTTCTGATTTTGTAGGTCTCTCATTTTTCTTTCTTTATGGCCAGATTTGCCCATCTTTTTCTGTTATCGTAATTCTTCTGTTTAACCTCCTGCTTAAGATAACAGAGATGCAATGGATCTGTTTGGAGGAGCAGATGATATCTCTTCAGGAAGTGATGGAGAAGACAAGCCACCAACACCAGGGCAGCCTATTGTAAGTAGAGGTCTCCGTATTGGATAGGCAAAAGGATAGCCTCCTCCATCCTTTTTAACACAGTCATCTCAATAAAAGCCTTGATCGGAAACTTTTGAGATGAGATTTGGATCCTGTAGCTCTAAAGATTGGATGTTGTGCAATCGTTCTGTTAGCAAAAAGAGCAATGATAATTCACAGCTGCTTTCTTTTCTTTTTTTAAGTTTTTTTTTTAAACAAACATAACTGCATGAACAATGTGGCACCTGGGTGTCATACATTTTAATACAAATAAAACTAATAGAATTAATCATAGTTATTACATTCAATCAACTTGTATATTTCTAATGATACAAATTTATATTAAATTGCAATCTGTCATTATTCAATTATTCCATGCTTTCTCTTGCTATTATTTTACTATATAAAATGTATACACTAATATTCCCCCTTATTTCCGTCTCTTATTCTAACTTTGAATCATGTCACCCTTTATTAAAAGACGTTTTCTTTCTATCCTGCCTAACTTCTAATCATGTCACCTGCCTAAAAAAAGAAAAGAAAGAGAGAGAGAAAAAGAAAAGCAAACCAGAACAACAAAAAAGAAAAATCATCTATCCATCGTCTCTCGCCCGCTTCAATACTTTAATTGCTATGCATTTTTTTGGCTTGCCTCCCATATTCCTCTCTTGGATCTTTATCTTTGTCTGCATCTGCTTTTGGGTTGTTCAATCTAGGTATTTCTCCCACCTCTACCCTCTTCCACTGCCTATTTTCCAAAATTTCTGCTCAGGCCCCAGCTGCTTTCTGAAGGGATCACTGAGAATTATCTTCAGCACAGTTAGTCTGTCTGTTCGGTTGTTTCAAGAGGGGGAAGATCTTTCCGTGACTCTGTGCCAAGTTTTGCCTTGCACTGTGTTTGGAAACTAGTTACCTGGCAGCTTTTCAAGCGAGATAAGGTCTGTGTTGATAAATATTCTTTTGAAAGACTGTTTGCCAAGCCTTGCTGACTGTGAATGAAAGGAATTCATAGTCATGGGACCAAGATTCTGTTTTGTGCTTTTTAGGGAAGCCTAGATCAGAACACCCTTATTTAGCAAGGAAGCCAACCTTTGGTTCCTTCCTCCAGCTGATATTTTAAACGGGTCTCACGAGTACATGCATCAGAATTCCCAGTAAGAGAACGAATAAAAAAAGACCTTAAGCACAAATACACGGAGGGATACACAACTCACTTCATTTCATAACTGATTTGTGGTCTTTTTTTTCTCCCTCCTCTGGGTTAGGATGAGAATGGTCTGAAAGAGGATCAGCAAGAAGAAGAGCCTATCCCTGAAACACGAATTGAAGTAGAAATTCCAAAAGTCAACACAGATCTGGGAAACGACCTGTATTTTGTAAAGCTTCCCAACTTCCTCAGTGTGGAACCCAGGTAAAAGGGGGTGGCGGGGTGGAGGTGGGGGGGAAAGAATCATAAGCCGAATCTGGGAGAATGCAGGTACTCCTCGACGTACAACCACGATCGAGTGCTAAGTGAAGTGTTGGTTGAGTGAATTTTTGCCCCGTTTTACAACTTTTCTTGTCGCTTGTGTTATGTGAATCGTTGCAGTTGTTAAGTTAGAAAGACGGTTGTTAAATGAATCTGGCTTCCACTTTGACTTTGACTTTTGCCCCATCGTGTCTGCCCCACCTACGTGTCCCAAGAAGTGTAGCACACACACACACAGCTCCAAAAACTCTATTTAATACAAACAGACCCTTTTCAAAATGCAGGCTTTAACCACAGATGTCCTTATCAGCCTGCTATGAATTACAGAGATTAAACCAAAGTCCGACAAGGGCTGGCAATCAGCCCAGAAACCAAGTTGTAACAAAAAACTCACTCTCAAAATGCTCTGCATAGGACCAAACGTTGTTTCCAGCAACATTTGCCAGCTGTGTGCAAACTTAAATAGGCTAAGGGAGTGGCCAATTAGCCCCAAGTCTTACTCTTGAGGAGATCTCCTGAGTAGCCACTCCTGCCTTTTCGCTGGCAGAGGGTTGCAGGAGGCCGTGGCAGCCGAAAACGGAGCTCAGGTGCCTGCTAACAGAGTGCTCGCATCACCACAGGCACCCCCAACATGAGTAACGTCGAGCTGCCCACCCTGGTCCCTGAGGTCAAATAACCTTGATATGGCCCTCAATGAAATTGAGTTTGACACCCCTGGCCTAGAGAGAGAAAAACCTTGACTGGATTTGTGCAATTATCTTCTTACTGTCCCACAGGCCGTTCGATCCTCAGTATTACGAGGATGAATTTGAAGACGAGGAGATGCTGGATGAAGAAGGCAGGACGAGATTAAAACTGAAGGTAGGGCTTTTGAATTCCAGGCGTTCCTCTTCCCCCACCCCTACTTGGCTTGCCTGACTGCGTGGACATCGTCTTTTGCTTTTTGACTACAATCCTCTTTGTATACTTTGGTGTCCTGAAAGGTAGAGAACACAATACGTTGGCGAACTCGCCGAGATGAGGAAGGCCAGGAGATCCGAGAAAGTAACGCCCGGATCGTCAAGTGGTCTGACGGGAGGTAAGTTGACACTTGGAAAACTGCTAAGCTTAAAACACATTGGGGGTGGGTGGGGGGGTGGAGGGTAGAAGAGTTGGTTCTTAAGTGTGATTTTTTTTCCTCTTGGTTTCAGTTCTTTGGTCCCATTAATTGAAGGCGGGGGAAAACCTGAGATTGTCTTGAATTGCACCAACCAATTTAGGAGTAGAGTAGAATAGAATAGCAATAGTACCTAAACTTATGTACCACTTCATAGTGCTTTACAGCCCTCTCTAAGCGGTTTACAGAGTCAGTACATTGTCCCCCAACAACCTGGCTCCTCATTTTACCCACCTCGGAAGGATGGAAGGCTGAGCCAACCTTGAGCCGGTCAGGATCGAACTTCCTAGCTATGGGCAGAGTTAGCCTGCAATACTGCATGCTAACCACTGGGAAGGAGGGAGGGAGGGAGGGAGGGAGGGAGGGAGGGAAGGAAGGAAGGAAGGAAGGAAGGAAGGAAGGAAGGAAGGAAGGAAATAGCAATAGCACTTAGATTTATATACCGCTTTCATAGTGCTTTTACAGCCCTCTCTAAGCGGTTTACAGAGTCAGCATATTTGCCCCCAACAATCTGGGTCCTCATTTTACCCACCTAGGAAGGATGGAAGGCTGAGTCAACCTTGAGCCTGGTGAGATTTGAACTGCCAAATTGCTGGCAGCCGGTGATCAGCAGATGTAGCCTGCAATATTGCACTCTAACCACTGCGTCACCATGGGTCATAGAATAGAAATAGAAATAGAAATAATAGAAATAATAGAAATAGAAATAATAGAAATAGAAATAGAAATAGATGGAAGGGAAACTATTAGACAGGAAACCCATGGCCTATACTATTTCAGACAAATCGTCCGATCTTTTCTTGAAAACCTCCAGTGTTGGAGCATTCACAACTTCTGGAGGCCAGTTGTTCCACTGATGAATTGTTCTCACTGTCAGGAGAGTTCTAGGTTGCTTCTCTCCTTGATGAGTTTATCGATCAATTAATCAACCTCTCTTTTTGAAGCATGTCCTTACATTTGGGGAATGAAGTCTTCGACGTGTATAAAGCACCTCTGCAGGGAGACCATAACCATCTCTTCATCAGACAAGGGACGGGACTTCAGGGACAGGCCGTCTTCAAGACAAAATTGACCTTCCGGTAAGTGTGTGAATATTTGGCGGTACGTTGTCCTTTTTCTTTCAAAAGGCACCTCCCCTAAGGTGCAAAGTATTATCTTAACTTGGCTCATTTGTCGCAGGCCACACTCCACAGACAGTGCTACGCACAGAAAGATGACCCTCTCGTTGGCAGACCGATGCTCAAAGACGCAGAAAATCCGTATTCTGCCAATGGCTGGCCGCGATCCTGAGTCCCAGCGCACAGAAATGATTAAGGTACATATTAATCAAACCCCATCCTTAAACTCTCCTTTCTCTTTCCCTTTCCCTCTCTTCTGTAGTCGGACGTTACATTTTGGCTGTCTCGTTTCGTGGCCTTGCTGCCCAAAGCCTGCTGATCTTCGATCTCTATAGTGTTAAAGGAGACCCTAAACTATCATAGGATTAAGACCCCCCCCCCTTACCTAGCTGAATATGCTCCTTGTGGCATGTTGAGTGAGCAGCTTCAAATAATAATAATAATAATAATAATAATAATAATAATAATAATAATAATAATAATAATAATAATAATAATAAATGCATTGTTAAGTTAAAATAGATGCATTGTTAAATTGATGGATTCCCAGGAACAGCTTTCTTGCTTTTGCCTGTTTTGTTTCTGATCTGAAATACAGCACAGGTAGAATTCTGCCTTTATTTTGTGGCTAAGGCGCTGGCCCAGAAACCAGGAGACAGTGAGTTCTAGTTCTGCCTTAGGCATGAAAGCCAGCTGGGTGACTTTGGGCCAATCAGCAGGAGACAATGAGTTCTAGTCCCGCCTTAGGCATGAAAGCCAGCTGGGTGACTTTGGGCCAATCAGCAGGAGACAATGAGTTCTAGTCCCGCCTTAGGCATAGGCATGAAAGCCAGCTGGGTGACTTTGGGCCAATCAGCAGGAGACAATGAGTTCTAGTCCCGCCTTAGGCATAGGCATGAAAGCCAGCTGGGTGACTTTGGGCCAATCAGCAGGAGACAATGAGTTCTAGTCCCGCCTTAGGCATAAGCATGAAAACCAGCTGGGTGACTTTGGGCCAATCAGCAGGAGACAATGAGTTCTAGTCCCGCCTTAGGCATGAAAGCCAGCTGGGTGACTTTGGCCCAATCAGCAGGAGACAATGAGTTCTAGTCCCGCCTTAGGCATAGGCATGAAAGCCAGCTAGGTGACTTTGGGCCAATCAGCAGGAGACTATGAGTTCTAGTCCCGCCTTAGGCATGAAAGCCAGCTGGGTGACTTTGGGCCAATCAGCAGGAGACAATGAGTTCTAGTCCCGCCTTAGGCATAGGCATGAAAGCCAGCTGGGTGACTTTGGGCCAATCAGCAGGAGACAATGAGTTCTAGTCCCGCCTTAGGCATAGGCATGAAAGCCAGCTGGGTGACTTTGGGCCAATCAGCAGGAGACAATGAGTTCTAGTCCCGCCTTAGGCATAGGCATGAAAGCCAGCTGGGTGACTTTGGGCCAATCAGCAGGAGACAATGAGTTCTAGTCCCGCCTTAGGCATAGGCATGAAAGCCAGCTGGGTGACTTTGGGCCAATCAGCAGGAGACAATGAGTTCTAGTCCCGCCTTAGGCATGAAAGCCAGCTGGGTGACTTTGGGCCAATCAGCAGGAGACAATGAGTTCTAGTCCCGCCTTAGGCATAGGCATGAAAGCCAGCTGGGTGACTTTGGGCCAATCAGCAGGAGACAATGAGTTCTAGTCCCGCCTTAGGCATGAAAGCCAGCTGGGTGACTTTGGGCCAATCAGCAGGAGACAATGAGTTCTAGTCCCTCCTTGGCCATGAAAACCAGCTGGGTGACTTTGAGCCTCACTCACTCTCAGCCCAACCTACCTCACAGGGTTGTTGTTGGGAAGAATAGGAGGAGGAAGGAGTGTGAAGTATGCTGAGTTACGTACAACGTAATAAAGGAGGGCTTAAAGCATCAGACGAATGAAAAATCAAATTTTATTTGCACAATGGTCAGTCCTCCTGGTGAGCCAGGGTGGGCTGAGCAGCTGGCTCCAATTCAGAGATCGCTATGGTTAATGATTTTAATCTGGGCTTGTCCGGATTCAGCCCCCGACACAGAAACCAAGACCACCCCTCCGTCTTCTGTTCTTCTGCAGAAAGAGGAGGAGAGGCTGCGAGCGTCGATCCGTAGGGAATCCCAGCAGAGAAGGATGCGCGAGAAACAACACCAACGGGGCCTGAGCGCCAGTTACTTGGAGCCCGACCGCTACGATGAAGAAGAAGAAGGAGAAGAGGCCATCAGCCTGGCAGCCATCAAGAACCGATACAAAGGCGGGATACGAGGTATCCTTCACCTGCCCTCCTCCTGACTGGTTCCACCTCACCACTCCTAGTACCTAAGCCAGTATGGCTAGTCCAGTACCGAGAGAGACAGAGAGAGAGACAGAGAGAGAGAGGGAGAGGGAGAGAGAGACAGAGAGGGAGAGAGAGAGGGACAGAGAGAGAGGGAGAGAGAGAGAGAGAGAGAGACAGACAGAGAGAGAGAGACAGAGAGGGAGAGGGAGAGGGGGAGAGAGACAGAAACAGAGAGAGAAAGACAGAGAGAGAGACAGAGAGAGAGACAGAGGGAGAGGGAGAGAGAGAGACAGAGAGAGAGACAGAGAGAGACAGAGAGAGAGACACAGAGAGAGAGACAGAGGGAGAGAGAGAGACAGAGAGAGAGAGAGAGACAGAGGGAGAGAGAGACAGAGGGAGAGAGAGACAGAGAGAGAGACAGAGGGAGAGAGAGACAGGGAGAGAGAGACAGAGAGAGAGACAGAGGGAGAGAGAGACAGGGAGAGAGAGACAGAGAGAGAGACAGAGAGAAAGAAACAGGGAGAGGGAGAGAGAGAGAGACAGGGAGACAGAGACAGAGACAGAGACAGAGAGGCACCAAGTTGGGGAAGCCTTGAGTTTATCTACCGGCCTACAGGTCACTTGGTCATCTGTCCTCTTCCTTAATAGCCCGTTTGCTCTCTGCAAACATTGCAGCTGGGTTTTATGCTTTTAATTTGTACCTTCCGTTCTGTTCTCTTCGCGCCCGTTTGTTTGCTCTCCCTTGTTCTTTCTCTTTTATTTTTGCACCGCGCAGCGTTCGCTTGTACAAATAAGCTTATCGGTATCATTCATCGCGTTTGCTGCGTGGACGTTTTCCACGCCGGGTTGCAGAGAGCGAGCGGCCCCGTCGTTGCTTATTCCAATTCCGGTTTTGAATGTCCAGTTTCTAAGCTGCCCTCAGGAGATCTAAGGTTTGTTTTCCGGCCTGGACTTTGGCATGTAATGTGGGTTGTGTTTTGTTTTTTTTTTCCCCCCCATCTTCCAGAGGAGCGCGCTCGGATTTATTCTTCAGACAGTGACGACGGTTCGGATGAGGAGAAAACACAGAGGTTGCTCAAAGCGAAGAAACTCAACAGTGATGAGGTGAGAGAATCCAGACGGAGCTGGACACCAGTTGGTAGTTGGTCCATAACTCATTTCTCATCTTTCTGGGTTGATGTAAACTTCCATTTAAAGGACAGTCTGATGTGTCTGACCAAACTTGAATCCAGTCACCCCTGAAATAATAAGCGAGTATGCTGTTTTTCATAAGGGGCACGGTGGCTCAGTGGCTAAGACGCTGAGCTTGTCGATCGAAAGGTTGGCAGTTCAGCGGTTCGAATCCCTAGTGCCGCCTAACGGGATGAGCTCCCGTTCCTTGTGCCAGCTTCTGCCAACCTAGCAGTTCGAAAGCACGTAAAAAAATGCAAGTAGAAAAATGTGGACCACCTTTGGTGAGAAGGGAATAGCATTCTGTGCGCCTTTGGCATTTAGTCATGCTGGTCACATGACCACGGAGACATCTTCGGACAGGGCTGGCTTTTTGGCTTTGAAACGGAAATGAGCACCGCCCCCTAGAGTTGGGAACGACTAGCACATATGTGCAAGGGGAATCTTTATACTGTTTTTCAAAGTCTTTCTGGACAGTCAAGCTGATTTATGTCATTTAGATCAGGGGTGAGGAATGAAGCCCCTTTTATGACTTGTGGACTTCAACTCCCAGAATTCCTGAGCCAGTTATACTACTGCTGGCTCAGGAATTCTGGGAGTTGAAGTCCACAAGTCAAAACGGGCCGTGGTTCCATTCCCCACCTCTGATTTAGATCAACCTATATCATTGATTAAAAACAATAAAGGCCTAAAATATGTGTACAGGTAAATCCTTGACTTATAACCAGTCCCTTGGTGACCATTCAGAGTTATGATGCACCTACCCAGGGCTACTTACGATCTGGATTCAAAGTTCGGACAGACACACACACACACACACACACACACTGCAGTCACACAATTGCATTTTGGGTTCTCGGCAACTAGCCCGCATTTACGGCCATTTGCATTATCCTGTGGTCGTAATTGCAATTTTTGACAAAAAAACAAAAACAAACAGTGTTTACTTTTGGTTTCTGACCAAAAATACTCATGGCAGACACTGGATTTATTTGCCAAGCGTCTGAATTTTGATCACAAGTCACTTTTTTTCAGTGCCATTGGAACTTTGAACAGTCACTCATGAACTGTTGTAAATTGAGGATTACCTGTACAGAAAATGTCCAAAAATAACAAAAACTGATTTCAGCAAAGCTATATCAATCCAGAGTTGGAGAGCAGCCTGGTGGCATAGAGGAGGAATAGAATAGAATAGAATAGAATAGAATAGAATAGAATAGAATAGAATAGAATAGAATAGAATTCTTTTATCAGCCAAGTGTGATCGGACACACAAGGAATTTGTCCTGGTGCATATGTTCTCAGCGTACATAAAAGAAAAGATACATTCGTCAAGAAGATGCTGATCTCCCACTTGGAAGGTTGAGAGTTCAATCCTAGTCAACGGGCAGAAGTTTCTCTTATCAGGGCGCAAAGAGAAAATACGTGCTGCGAACTCCATGTAGGCGTTAGGAAGGGCATCCAGCCAGTAAATGCTCAGCTCCATTCAGTCACCCAGACTCCACCCCGAATAAAGGGATTACAGGGTCGTAAAAAGAAAATACAAATATCATGTAAATCCAAAGCTGGAAGTGATTTCAAAAGTCACCCAGGTCTTATTTCCTGCCGTGGCAGAAATCCATCATCAAAACTCTCTTGTTTGATGGCCATTCAGCCTCCTTTTCAAAAACCTGCAGTGGTGGGATTATGGGTGGGGAGGGGGCAGCTGATAAGCAGAAAAATTCTCAGCAATTTTGTGAGGTTTATTGATTCAGCCCTGAACTGAACTCCTAATAACAGATCATGGGAAAACGGCTTGTTTTGTTCTCTCTCTTTCAAGCTATCAAGCTATTCACTTTTGAGTGTGTTTCAACTTTACCACAGAGTGGCGCTTCAGCATTAAAAAAAAGGGGGAAAAAACCCACAGCACATGTGATGCAAATATTGTGGCCAGACATTTGAGGGGTTTTTTTTATAAGAGCGTCCAACAAGTCATTGTTGGTTGCTTGAAAATAATTTAGAAGGATTGTTTTGGGAGATGGGTTACAGTGGGAGAACCTTAGAATTTTTCAAGGTATTCATAAGAATCTAGAAAAAAAAAAAGATTGATCTGGAAGGCAACCATCTGTATTAAGATGGTGTATCCCATGTATTGGAGAAATAGGGGAGAAACTCAGCTCCAGCTCAACTTGCAAAATTACTGTCATTATTTCAGAATTTATATCTACTTAAAGCTGTAAGGAGTTAATAAGTCTAATTCAGAGGTGAAACGCTACCAGTCCGCACCGGTTCAAGCAAATTGGTAATAATACAAACTATTTTATTAAAGTAAAAAAAAAATGCTACTGGTTCATCTGAACCGGTATTTCCAACAATCACCTGTGCTGCGCGATTTATATTCGTGGCACATATATATGAATATTCGCGGCACATATATATGAATCATGTGATCCCCTTTTGCGACTTTCTGACAAGCAGACTCAACGGGGATCTCGGATTCACTTAACAACCGTGTTATTAATTTAACAACTCCAGTGATTCCCTCAAACAAATGTGACAAGAAAAGTCATAAAATGGGGTGAACTCACTTAACGTTTCACTTAACCACATAAATTTTGGGCTCAATTGTGGTTGTAACACGAGGACAACCTGTACTTAAAAGGAATGTCTATGGAGATGCTTGGTCATCCAGGTCATGATTGTCCCAAGAGGCAACTGGACTTTCTGGGTTTTTTTCTTTGAAGACGTTTTGCTTCTCATCCGAGAAGCTTCCTCAGCTTCAGCTTCTTCAGCTTCTTATCCAAGAAGCTGAAGAAGCTTCTCGGATGAGAAGCAAAATGTCTTCAAAGAAAAAAACCCAGAAAGTCCAATTGCCTCTTGGAAAATGTACTTCAGGAAATGGATAGAGCAGGAACTTCCTCCCCTGTCTTGTGTCTGAAATTTCTTTCTCTTTCTTTTTTCTTTCTTTCTTTCTTTCTTTCTTTCTTTCTTTCTTTCTTTCTTTCTTTCTTTCTTTCTTCCTCTCTCTCTCTCTCTCTCTCTTTCTCTCTCTCTCTCTCTCTCTCTCTCTCTCTCTCTCTCTTTCTTTCTTTCTTTCTTTCTTTCTTTTTGCAGGAGGGTGAGCCTTCCGGTAAGAGAAAAGCTGAAGATGACGAGAAGGTCAGCAAGAAGCAGAAGAAATATGTAATCAGTGATGATGAAGATGAGGATATGTAAAGGGCATGGACTCTGAACTTGGGTGATAGTTGGGTTCTGTTTTTTTTTTTTTTTAAATAGAGACTATATTGTTCTTTTCCAACCATGTGTAAGTAGATTCCGTGAAGATTGGGATGGCGGGAGCGACGCTTGCATTAATAATATTCATGTGAATAAAACTTTTTCTGGGATTTTTTTTTTTTTAATGTCGTGGGATTCATGCGACCATTTTTAAGCAGCGAATCTTTTGTCGTCTAAGATAAGTGTTCTACGTTTGTCATTTAACGACCAAGATGGCCTGACTCCATTAGGGCCATAAATCGAGAACTAGTTGCACCCAGAAAAACTTCCTGAGATATTTTGGACATTCTGTTCACTTTGGCCAAGGACGGGGTACCTGCGGCTCTCCAGCTTTTGTCAGCCCCACCCAGGATATTTGTTGGTTGGGGATGATGGAACATAAAAAACCTGATCGTTTGAGGATTGTCAAAAGGATGGGAGAAAGGGAAGGCATCAATCAATCATTTGACCGGAATGATGTAAGGCTCTGATGGCGAACCTATGGCACGCATGCCCGGGGTGGCACGCAGAGCCGTTGCCCAACTCATGTGCGTGCACCCCAGCTGGTGATCGGGCCTCTGGTGCACATGCGTGCAATTGGTCTTCGGAGCTCTCTTGTGCACATGTGTGCGTTTGCACATGCCTGCTAGAAGTACCTGTGCAGATGGCATTCACGAGCATGCGTTGTGCATGGAAATAGTGTGCGCATGTGCAGATGGTGTGGTTGCGAAGCACATACCTGTTTGGCACTCGGTGAGTAAAAGGTTCGCCTTTACTGAAGGTGTCCTGCCTTGAGAAGAAGGATGGACTAGAAGACCTCTGAGGTTCCTTCTAGTCCTATGATCCTGTATTCTAGGTTCTAACTGTAGCAGTGAAGGGATAACGGCTCCCCTTGGCTTTTTTTCAGAAAGAGCATCGTCAAATGTCTGGGCACAAAAAAAATCCAATATAATGCTAAACCATCTCCTTGCCCTTTCCCTGTATTAAACTATTATTCTCGGCTTCTTCATCGTTTTAGGCCAAACCACAGTCATTTTCCTGAACTCTCTGGTGGGGTTTTCTCAATTCCCCAGTAGCCTATACAAAACTTTGCTCCCTCCCCCCGCACACACACTCTTCCTCTTTTTCTTTTTCTTTAATTTGGTGGGGGGTATCAAATATAGACGGACGCGTTCACCAATCTAATTTGCTCCAAACTTGTGAGCAATTACAACTCCTGAGAAACTCCTTGTGACTTGTCCGTGTGTCATTTGCACAGCCATTGGAAAGGTCATGCGTTCCCTTAGGGATTTTTTTCCTCCCTCCCTTTCTCCAATTTTTTTTTTTGTTTTTTAGAGTACTGTATAACTTGCTAGAATTTTGACTTGGTGATGTGATGAATACAGTAAGAGTAATCTTCAGGAGGGATGGGAATTCTCCTCTCCTAATTGGAGTCTGTTTTGTGTGACAGCTCTTGTAAACCTTACCCCCAACTAGTGTTTCTGAACTCATCCACTTTAAGATATGCGGACTTCAACCTTCATGCAGGCTGGAGAATTATGGGAGTTCAAGTCCACACATTTTAAAGGGAGTTAAGGTTGAGAAACGCTGCCCTAAATCATCTCAGATCTTTCTATGCAGGGTCTTCTGCTGAGGGCGAGCGTGAACAATTCTATTTTGGGGGTTGCCTCTGCCGTCTTCCAAACTTACTGACATCAATATTTTTTTCTGCTCAGGGTTTGAACTGTTCAGAATCCTTTCTTCATGGATTGTTGATAGCTGTTATCTATAAGCAGGTGTGGGATTCAGCCGGTTCGGGCAAATCTGTAGCTCTGACGATCAGGTGGGCCTGCCCCCCCCATTGCGCTTTACTGACCTATATTTCCTTTATTTGAAGCCCAGCTGATAGGCACAGCAGAGCGGATTGCTCAGCTGTTTTACTCACCGGGGCTGCAGTAGAATGTAAGTTTTAGAACTGTTTTCAAACGCAGTGCGCCTGTGTGGAACCCGTGTTTGCGAACCGGTTGTTATGCCGGTTGAATCCCACCATTGTCTGTAAGGATTGGTTGCAAAATTGCTTCTTAACCGTCGACACTGCGAATGGTCACTAAACCAGGCTGTCGTTAGAAGAGGACGACCTCTAATTTAAAACATGTTTATTCTTCCCAGCCAGAAAACCTGCAGAAGCAGCTTACGTACACAACGGTTGAAAAAGTCAATTTACAGGACATCACGCGGAAGAAAGGGAGGGAAGGAAATACAGGTTTACAAACCAGTTCTTTAGAGTTAACTAGGATGATTCAGTTTACAGCTGAAAACTATGCTTGGAAATGAAAAGGTCTAATCCTTCAAAAGGGCTAATGCAAGAGCTGGAGGGAGCAGACAACCTACCCTTCATTGGGATTAAGCGCCAGGGAAATCAGGAGAACCAGACAGTTCAAATGTGTACACTATAAAGATTTATTGTAAGTTTAAGCTCTCTACAAGAATCTGAACTACTAACAGCCAAGGGAAATGAGTTAAGAACAGAAGGAATTTAAGATGGGCTGGATTTAAATCTCTTGTGGGCACGAAGAAACTCGAGACTGATGACGTGTTTGACCCCTCCCTCCTCCGGGTTCAGTCTGGTCGTCTCCTACCCTGGGCTTATTCAGCGTTTTTCCTTATTCCAGATCTACTCATCCCATCTTTCCTGCAAGGGAGCTGAGTTTTGACATCAATTCACCTTTCCCTCTGCTTGTCCTGATGTTGCAACCCCTGTTCTCTTCTGTCTTTCCGCAGGGCGCTCCTGACAAACTGCCGATGCGTTGCAGCTTGTTTTGGTGTGCGTGTTTTTTTTTTTCCTTCCTCCAAACATCTCCCTTAAAACAGGGCAAAGGTGAAGTGACAGGACTGGGAAGGTAGCAGATTATCAAGATGTGTTTCTATCAGGTTTTGACATACCATGCCCAGATAAGGGCCTTCGACCTCAAGGTCATTTCCTTAAAAGATTCTGAAATCTGTCCCGTGCCAGACGTTGAGATAGCAGCCCATCCTGTCTGAACAGGAGAAATAAAATCACCCCATCGATGTTGCCTTGAAAAAAAAAAGCCAAGATAACAACGGGGGGGTGGGGTGGGGGGGAAGCATTTTATTGGTTTGGGAATCACTGTAATCTCTTTAAAAAGAGCTGAGGTGGCACAGTGGTCAGAGTGCAGTACTGCGGGCTACTTCTGCTGACTGCCAACTGCCTGCAATTTGGCAGTTCGAATCACACCAGGTTCAAGGTTGACTCAGCCTTCCGTCCTTCCGAGGTGGGTAAAATGAGGATCCAGATTGTTGGGGGCAAGAGGCTGACTCTGTAAACCGCTTAGAGAGGGCTGTAAAAGCACTGTGAAGTAGATATATCTATCTATCTATCTATCTATCTATCTATCTATCTATCTATCTATCTATCTATCTATCTATCTATCTATCTATCTATCATCTAATCTATCCCTCCCTCCCTCCCAACAGCTATCCAGCTACCTACCTACCTATCTACCTAATCTATCCTATCTATCCATCATCCACCTATAAGAACTGAGCTGGCACAGTGGTCAGAGTGCAGTACTGCAGGCTACTTCTGCTGCCTGCCGGCTGCCTGCAATTTGGCAGTTCGAATCTCACCAGGCTCAAAGTTGACTCAGCCTTCCGTCCTTCCGAGGTGGGTAAAATGAGGACCCAGATTGTTGGGGGCAATAGGCTGACTCTGTAAACCGCTTAGAGAGGGCTGTAAAAGCACTGTAAAGCAGTATCTAAGTGCTATTGCTATTGCTATTAAGCATCCCTGCATTGACCTGAATCGGAGCACCATCCCAAGTGCAATTCCAACCCTGATTCCATTTGGAAGACTACGAAACTCATTTTCCCTGGTATTTTTCAGATTCCCGCAGCTCGTGTTGCCTCTTAAAAAGGGAATTGTATGTTTTGGAGAAAGGAACGAAGCAGCAAGCCAACAAAACATAATTTCAGCATGCCGGCTCTCTTTTTTTTTTCCCCCTCCTCCACCCAGTTTCTTTTCGTATGATGGCTTGGCTTAACATCTGGCTTTCCCTATTGTGGTCGCAAGTCGAGGTCTACCTGTCTTTTGATCATGTGACCATGGGGATGCTGCTACGAGTGTAAAGGTGAGGACTGATTGTAGCTCACTTTTTTTTTTAGTTCCGTTGTAACTTTGAAAGGCCAGTAGACAAATGATTGTAAGTCCAGGACTTGCAGTATTTGTAAGTATTTGCGGTTTTTATTTATTTTATTAAAAACACATTCACAGTTTCATTTATTGATCCACCAATTTTATATGCTGTTTTCCCCTAATCAAGTCTACCCCAAGTTCTCATTTGTTGTTACATTTATATTCCACTTTTCCTTCGCGAGTACAAGTCAGTACACACTCACTACTTCCAAACAACAACCCTGTGAGGTTGGTTTTGCTGAGACCCGTCCTTTTGTCCCAAAACACCCCATTAGCTTCTTTGACTAGACTTGAATCTTGTCTCCCCACTCCTCATCCAGCATTGTCCCTGCTACTTTTGGCAGGGAAGTCTGGGCATTGTAGTCCTCACGTATCCAGAAGGTGCCAACTTGGAGAAAAACCTGCCCAAAGAGCAGGGGTGAAATCCAATAGATTCTGACAGGTTCTGGAGAACCGGTAGCGGAAATTTTGAGTAGTTCAGAGAACCCACAAATACCACCTGTGGCTGGCCCCAGAGTGGGGAGGGAATGGGGATTTTGCAATATCCTTCTCCCAGGAGTGGGGTGGGAATGGGGATTTTGCAATATCCTTCCTCCAGGAGTGGAGAGGGAATGGGGATTTTGCAATATCCTTCTCCCAGGAGTGGAGAGGGAATGGGGATTTTGCAATATCCTTCTCCCAGGAGTGGGGTGGGAATGGGGATTTTGCAATATCCTTCCCCCAGGAGTGGAGAGGGAATGGGGATTTTGCAATATCCTTCTCCCAGGAGTGGGGTGGGAATGGGGATTTTGCAATATCCTTCCCCCAGGAGTGGGGAGGGAATGGGGATTTTGCAATAATCTTCTTCCAGGAATTGGGGGGGGGGGTATGGGGATTTTGCAATATCCTTGCCCCAAGAGTGGGGAGGGAATGGGGATTTTGCAATATCCTTCCTCCAGGAGTGGGGAGGGAATGGGGATTTTGCAATATCCTTCCCCTGCCACGCCCACCAAGCCACACCACACCCACCAAGCCACGCCCACAGAACTGGTCGTTAAAAAAAAAATTGAATTTCACCACTGCTAAAAGAGCATTTTTTTTAGATGCAATTTTTGATCAAGGACCAAAACCAGATGGCTCCAAACTCTTTGAGATCTTGAGGAAGTCGCTTTAAGACAACTCTAACGTTCCCATTCACTGTTCTCTAGCTTTGTGGTGGAAGAAACCTCAATTGAACCTTCCTGACGTTTGCAAATCATTCTGATCTGCATCACAAAGCATCACTCTTGGCCAGCATAGCCTTGTTAATCCAGGCTGATCCCAGATCTACGTAGGGGACACAGCAGTCCGGCATTGTCATTAACAATAGGCATACCAAAATAAATAAATAAATAAATTGCTCCTTTTCAATCCAGAGCTGTTATAAATTGTCTGTCTGGCAAACTCTCCATAATAAATGCTTCTGTTTATTTTTGGTGTTTTGGGTTTTGTTTTTCCTTTGAGATGGAACTGAAAAGTTTCCTGGAACCCAAGGATGAACTTGGGCACCGTCTTGATTCTTTGTGATCTCATGAAGTGTAGGAAGCTAGCACCCTCCCCTCTCCTAGGAAAATGAGAGATTTTAGGAAATATTAAAAGGGCAGAATATTCCCCCTAAAAGGCAGAGACAGAAACTCACCCCCCCCCCCTCCATATCTTTGTCAATGGGCCATTAAGGTCTGGGCCAGTCTATTCTACATAACGAAGATCTACCTCCTTCAGGCAGAGCCATAGTAGGAATTACCCAAAGCCCGTTCATTACATCATCACCCAGCAAGACTCAACCAAGCTTGGGACGCAGGCAACCTACAAAGTTACCCCTGCATGACCCCACGGGACTCTGACAACCAATCAGAATACCAGCTCAAATTTAAAGCCCAACAGAGGGTATAAATCTCTCTCACCCATGTGCCTTTTCTGCCCAGGATCTCAAACCATGTGGTCCTTGTCCACCATTAAAAACCATCTTTCCAAACAGTCTCCATGTTTCCAGTGTCTTTCTCCCCACAGATGGACATTTCTTCCAACAGAGGTTAAGCAAGAATCTGCCTTTTCCCTCTTCCCCAGTGTTTGCGAAGGTGCCCTTTAGTGGGGGGTGGGGTGGAAACCGAGTCTGTTTTCAGAACAAGCAATGCCCTGAATCCTTTGGCTCCTTCCTTTGTGCTGTAACTAGGCCACAGATAACTAAGCAGTTTTCTGAAAATGGGAGAATGTTAATTGCCTAGCAATTTCGGGTTAGGCATACTTTCCAGGGGCTTAATTTAATTGTTGCAAAAACTATACTTTGAAGCCACATGAGGCATCCTGCAATTTCAGGTTGGAGATTATGCCTGTATGAAAATAGCATTAGGGACGAAGGGGGAGGGGGTGGGGAGGGAGGGGCAGTCAGTCTAGACTGCATAAACCCTGTGCGGAAACTTGACACGTGACACGTTCCAATTGTTTAGATTTTGGGAAAAGCTGGGACGATGGAGCAACACGGATTCTGACTGGCGAAATCGATACTGCCGTTTTGCAAAAAAAAAACAAACCCCACTTCACAGACGTTTTTAATTTTAGCTGCGAGGGACCGGCAGCTTTTAAATGTAAAATCAAAACAGTATAAAAAGAGTTCTCGGATTACGACTGCAATTGAGCCCAACATTTATGTTGCTAAGAGAGGTTGCCCCGTTTTACGACTTTTCTCCCCACCCCCCGTTGTTAAGTGAATTGTTGCATTTGTTAAATTTGTGACGTGGTTAAGGGAATCTGGCTTCCCCAGGGACTTTGTCAGACGGTCGCAAAAGGGGATCAAGTGACCCCAGGACATTGCCAGCGTCATAAATAGGAACCGCTTGCCAAGCATCTGAATTTTGATCATGGGACCATGGAGATACTGCCAAGGTTGTAAGTGTGAAAAACGGTTGTAAGTCACTTTGTTCAGTGCCGTGGTAACTTTGAACAATAAATAAATTGTTGTAAGTTGAGGATGTATGGAAAACATGTCCAAGAATAGCAAAAACCGATTTCAGCAAAGCAATGTAAATCCAGAGCCGGAGAGCAGGTTGGTGGCCTAGAGGTGAAGATGCTAGCATCCCACTCAGAAGGTTGAGAGTTCAATCCTAGGCAGCAGGCCGAAGTTTCTCTTATCAGAGCGCAAAGAGAAAATATGTGCTGTGAATTTCCCGTAGGCGTCAGGAAGGGCATCCAGCTAGTAAATGCTCAGCTCCATTCTGTCACCCTGACTCCATCCAGAACAAAAGGGATTACAGGGTCGTAAAAAGAAAATATAAATATCACTTTTTTTTCAGTGCTGTTGTAACTTTGAAAGGTCACTAACTGAACTGTTGTAAGTCGAGGACTACCTGTATTAAGTGGGAGAGCGGCGGGGTGGAAAACACGTGAGATTGACTCAGTTTCAGGCAAAGACTGTTATTCCTTCCATCGTGCATCTGTCACCAACCAGGCGGATCCTGGAACCTCTCGGCATGTTTGACGTCCATGCAACGCTTCAAAAAGTGTTTTGCTTCAACAATCCTTCAAAAACTGCCATGGAAAACAACTTGGAGGCCCTGCATCTGAAGAACAAACAAGGAGGTCCTTTGCTTCGTCTTGTGTCCTTGGACAATCTCGTTTGCCACTTCAAGTATTTTCAAAATTGGCAGCTTTGCTGGCTGGGGAATTCAGCAGTTTGAGGTCTATACATCTCAGGTCTCAGTTTACTTACTTACTTACTTACTTAACTTACTTACTTACTTACTTAGATTTGATTTATATGCCGCCCTTCTCCGGAGACTCAGGGCGGCTTACAATGCGTTAAGCAATAGCCTTCATACTTTTGCATATTTATACAAAGTCAGCTTATTGCCCCCACAATCTGGGTCCTCATTTCACCTACCTTAGAAAGGATGGAAGGCTGAGTCAACCTTGAGCCTGGCGGGATTCGAACTAGCAGTAATTGCAGGCAGCTGAATGTTAATAACAGGCTATTAGCCAGATGCGCCACCAGGCCCCTTTGTATAGTTTGAGGTCTATACATCTCAAAGTTGCCGATTTTGCAAAAAAACACACCTGGTTTAATATATAATTCTGATGCCGCCATTGAGATTAGTAGCTGTTGATGGCCCCGTTGTCTTCTTAAAAATGCTGGCCAACCCCAAAACGGATGGTAAGAAGTTGCAGAATTTATACAGGTGTTGTTTAAAAGAAAGGCATTGTGCTGAAATATTCGTTGCTCAAGTATGCCTCATGCAAGGAAGTGCTTTTATCAATCCTGAACCTCCCTACGGTTGGCTTCTATGGGTGACTGAGTTTAAATATTGCAAGGAAGGAAGGAAGGGGGAAAAAGTATTACACACGCCTGGTTTTGTGTCTTCACTTACTTAGCTTTTCAGTGAGCTAGAAAGTCCTGAATGCTGCAGTCTTTCCTCTTCCAGTACGTGTGTGTGTGTATGTGAGAGAGAGAGAGAGAGAGAAACAGAGAGAAAGAGAGAGAAAGAAAGAAAGAAAGAGAAAGAGACGCAGACAGACAGAGAGAAAGAAAAAGAGAGAGACAGAGAGAGAGAAAGAGAAAGAGGCAGTGAAAGAGAGGGAGAGAGACACAGAGAGAGACACACAGAGAGAAAGACAGAAAGAGACAGAGACAGAGAGAGACAGAGAGAAAGAAAAAGAGAGAGACAGAGAGAGAGAAAGAGGCAGTGAAAGAGAGGGAGAGAGACACAGAGAGAGACACACAGAGAGAAAGACAGAAAGAGACAGAGACAGAGAGAGACAGAGAGAAAGAAAAAGAGAGAGACAGAGAGAGAGAAAGAGGCAGTGAAAGAGAGGGAGAGAGACACAGAAAGACACAGAGAGAGAAAGACAGAAAGAGACAGAGACAGAGAGAGACAGAGAGAAAGAAAAAGAGACAGAGAGAGAGAAAGAGGCAGTGAAAGAGAGGGAGAGAGACACAGAAAGACACAGAGAGAGAAAGACAGAAAGAGACAGAGAAAGAGAGAAAGAGACAGAGAGAAAGACAGAGAGACAGAGAAAGAAAGAGAGAGACAGTGAAAGAGAGAGAGAGACAGACACAGAGAGAGACACACAGAGAGAAAGACAGAAAGAGAGAGAGACAGAGAGAGACAGAGAGAAAGAGAGAAAGAGACAGAGAGAAAGACAGAGAGACAGAGAAAGAAAGAGAGAGACAGTGAAAGAGGGAGAGAGACAGACACAGAGAGAGACACAGAGAGAGAAAGACAGAAAGAGACACACAGAGAGAGAGAGACAGAGAAAGAGACAGAGAGACGGAGAGAGAAAGAGATACACAGAGAAAGAGAGAGACACACACAGAGGAAGACAGAGAGACAGAGACAAGAAAGAAAGAAAGAAAGAGAGATGGTGAAAGAGTGAGAGAGAGAGAGAGACAGAGACAGAGAAAAAGAGAGAGAGAGAAGGTGAAAGAGGGAGAGAGAGAGAGAGAGAAAGACAGAGAAAGACAGAGAGACAGAGAAAGAAAGAGAGAGAGAGATGGTGAAAGAGAGGGAGAGAGAGAAAGAGACAGAGAGAGAAAGACAGAGAGACAGAGACAGAGAAAGAAAGAAAGAAAGAAAGAAAGAAAGAAAGAAAGAAAGAAAGAAAGAAAGATGGTGAAAGAGAGGGAGAGAGAGAGAGACAAAGAGAGACAGAGAGGGAGTGGGGGACAGGCTCTGTGTGTGTATCTTAGTCACTTTGCCATTTTAATGTGATTAACTATAAATTTTCTCTGGTTTTCTAGACTTGATTGGCAAAATTAGGGGATGACCGTTAGTAAGATGGAGATAAAAGACAACAAAGAAGAAGACATTTCCCCCACCTCACTCCCCAGGATGAAAACAGAAGCATCTCCTCGGTCTCTTCAATGCGTCCCTCCAGTTCCCTTCGTTTATCCTCCTAATCTGGTGTGCTATTCAGAGTTCCTTTGCTGCTAAAAACAGAGGCCCAATCTAGTTATGGCTAATGAATCCTGACCTCCCAAGGATACCGCTTAGTCTTTTTAAGCCATCGAAGCAAATGAGCATGACCTCACGGCAGGAAATCCTGCTCCCTGGCAGGAGGGTTGGAAGGGCTAAAAACCTCATTCCTATCTCAAGCTAGCTTGGCAGGGTCCAAAGCGGGCAGAACTCGGTGTTCTGAATAACAACAATTCAAAACTTGTTCGAAGTGACCCAGTTAGGGACTGTTGTTTTTTTGACGTTCCTGACTGATCTCATGGAACATTCTGTGCAAAGATGGAGGGAGGTAGAGAGAAGAAGGGGGAAAACACAGACAGAACATTCCCCATCGCAAGTAGCTGTTGAGCATGGACACTTTACTGCAATTTAATGAATACGTGGTGGAGCTGAAAGATCTCGAGAAGAAACCGGCAGAAACAAACCAGGGGTGAAATCCAGCAGGTTTTGATAGGTTCGGGAGAACCGGTAGCGGAAATTTTGAGTAGTTCGGAGAACCGGCAAATATCACCTCTGGCTGGTCCCTGAACGGGTGGGAATGGAGATTTTGCAGTATCCTTCCCCTGCCACACCCA